>CAWUPE010001147.1:22500-32500 GCA_963924145.1 Pyrausta purpuralis | reverse complement strand
GACGACGGCGTCGATGCGCGCCTCTTCGGACGTCGAGTCCGCCTACAGGTTTCACGAAAACAAACGCATCGATCGTCGTGTATTTTTATACGCAAAACACCGAGGAGCGCTCTCTTACAATTGGTATATCGAAGAGTCGCGCCCAAGGATTACGAATAAAACGAGCGAACGACAATTGTTTTCAAAAATATATATTTGAACGGACCTAACGCATACGCATACGAGATGACACACGCGTTAAGAACCGTCATATGCACGTGGTGTGTGTGTATATGTATGACACATACACAAAAACACGCGCAGTGTGGTTATTGTATTTATGCAGCCGGCCCTCAGACAGGAGTGGTCCTGGATGTGTCTCCACGGACCGCAATGTGCGTTCGAAATGTCGATGTTCAAATGTGTCCTGCAGTTCACACTATGACGCGCAGTTAACTGCGTTCTTCATCGACCCGCGAGCCAAGTGATCCACCGTCCAGGGTAATGGTTTAGTGGTTATTTTTTTTTGGTGTAAACAACGTATAAAAAATAATATAAAATTTGTTTTTGTAACTGAATAAAGACGATCGCACGCATACGCGCACACAATCGTCAAATCCAACCGCATTGTTTTTTTGTTTTTTTTTTCGAACATACCGTCTACGACTAAGATCGCGGATTTCGATCTATCCGAGTCGATATGACGGTACGACGACGCCCTCTCTATCGAGAGGGTGTATATTTTTGTGTCTGGATGAACATTTCATGTATACAACTGTACGCGTGTAACGTGTACGTTGTAAACACGTTAATGATCCTTCCGCAGGTTCCCCTACGGAAACCTTGTTACGACTTTTACTTCCTCTAAATGATCAAGTTCGGTCAACTTCCCAACAACGCCGACGGCCGTGAAGCCACCGCGTGTCGGTCCGAAGACCTCACTAAATCATTCAATCGGTAGTAGCGACGGGCGGTGTGTACAAAGGGCAGGGACGTAATCAACGCGAGCTTATGACTCGCGCTTACTAGGAATTCCTCGTTTATGGGGGATAATTGCAAACCCCAATCCCCAGCACGAAGGAGTTTCAACGGGTTGCCCGGGCCTCTAGGCCTGGGAGAACATGCTGATTCCTTCAGTGTAGCGCGCGTGCGGCCCAGGACATCTAAGGGCATCACAGACCTGTTATTGCTCAATCTCGTGCGGCTCGAAGCCGCCGGTCCCTCTAAGAAGAATTTTAATACGTCGCCAGTGAGTTGCGTGACAGAGCCACGCGCACCTAAATGGCGACGCCTATTTAGCAGGCTAGAGTCTCGTTCGTTACCGGAATTAACCAGACAAATCGCTCCACCAACTAAGAACGGCCATGCACCACCACCCACCGAATCAAGAAAGAGCTGTTAATCTGTCAATCCTTCCGGTGTCCGGGCCTGGTGAGATTTCCCGTGTTGAGTCAAATTAAGCCGCAGGCTCCACTCCTGGTGGTGCCCTTCCGTCAATTCCTTTAAGTTTCAGCTTTGCAACCATACTCCCCCCGGAGTCCAAAATCTTTGGTTTCCCGAAAGCTGCCCGCCGAGCCATTGTAATAACGTCGGCGGATCGCTAGATGACATATTTACGGTTAGAACTAGGGCGGTATCTAATCGCCTTCGAACCTCTAACTTTCGTTCTTGATTGATGAAAACACCTTTGGCAAATGCTTTCGCTGATGTTCGTCTTGCGACGATCCAAGAATTTCACCTCTAACGTCGCAATACGAATGCCCCCAGTTATCCCTATTAATCATTACCTCGGAGTTCTGAAAACCAACAAAATAGAACCGAGATCATATTCTATTATTCCATGCACGAAATATTCAAGCAGCATTTTGAGCCCGCTTTGAGCACTCTAATTTGTTCAAAGTAAAGTTGTCGGCCCATCTCGACACTCAATGAAGAGCACCGCGATAGGATTTTGATATTGAACCGACGTTTGACCGTCGGCTCACCGACGATATGCTCCGCAAACGTGTCAGTATCACCGCGGATGCGGTGCACCGACAGCGCGGCGCACAAATGCAACTACGAGCTTTTTAACCGCAACAATTTTAGTATACGCTATTGGAGCTGGAATTACCGCGGCTGCTGGCACCAGACTTGCCCTCCAATTGTTCCTCGTTAAAATATTTAAAGTGTACTCATTCCGATTACGAGGCCTCGTAAGAGTCCCGTATCGTTATTTTTCGTCACTACCTCCCCGTGCCGGGAGTGGGTAATTTGCGCGCCTGCTGCCTTCCTTGGATGTGGTAGCCGTTTCTCAGGCTCCCTCTCCGGAATCGAACCCTGATTCCCCGTTACCCGTGACAACCATGGTAGTCGCAGAAACTACCATCGAAAGTTGATAAGGCAGACATTTGAAAGATGCGTCGCCGGTACTGGACCGTGCGATCGGCAAAAGTTATCCAGATTCATCAAAATTAACGACTTCGAACGCGAGGCCCTCCGTCGATTGGTTTTGATCTAATAAAAGCACTCATCCCATCACTGGTCAGAGTTCTGATTGCATGTATTAGCTCTAGAATTACCACAGTTATCCAAGTAACTGAGTAAGATCTAAGGAACCAAAACTGATATATTGAGCCATTCGCGGTATCGCCTTAATACGGCTTGCACTGAGACATGCATGGCTTAATCTTTGAGACAAGCATATAACTACTGGCAGGATCAACCAGGGAGCTTACACATGATAAAAGTAGAAAAAAAAAACACGCGACGAGTGTTCATCTCTCTACTCTGTTCTGTGTCTTGCGCCCGATTCGACGTTTTACCGTCGGATATCGAGGCGTGACTATATTGGTCATAATATATCGGTGTGTCGCACGCTGTACGCGATCTGTGTCGTCTCCGATCAGATCGCGAACAAGGGCACTTAGCGCTCCAAATGAAGGAGGCGCCCACACTGAAGGTTCGCACAGATCACTTTTCACTTTTATGTAAAAAAACTCTTCCAACTGACGTTTTGTACACATTAGCGACAAACAGCCCGGAGCAAGAGAGATCCCGAACCAGACCAGAAAAATATGTATGACGCTCCTCCGTCAGTGTTGTTGAAAATTGACGAGGACGCATAACCGTCCATCGGCGCTTTTCAGACACAACACTGATAGAATTGCATCGGACCAAAGTGTTACACACATACGCATGGAACACAATATAGGCCTTGAGTGAGACCGTTTCTACGAAATCCATATATACAATAACGGATCCGTCGATCTACAAAGTTTAACAAAGCCAGCGCCGCCGCGACTCTACCGCGCTCACACGCACATTTTACTTTCGAGAGACTATTAAAATATAAATATTTTACAAGTCCCCAAAACAAGTGGTGCGACACGCCCGAAGAGACGACGATGCCAGCTAGAGTACTCAACGAACGGCGGTCAAACGGAAGGGCGCGCGCACACGCGCCTTCCCGCCGCTCTTTGCCTTTCCTCCGAACGACACTTCGCTGTCGTGCGCACGCGCAATGCGCGCCCACAGCGCCGCGGAGTGTGTTTGCACGCCCCTCTCGCCACGGATTGATACTAACAAACGCGTTGCTGCGCTCTTCGTTTCAATTCTGTCACGAGTGGACAAGCGACCGACTCCAATGTCGAAAAATTCTGAACGCGCAATATCGTGCGCGCGACGCGGCGGGTGTAAAATAAGTTATTTTTTGGAATGGGAAAAAAAACCGATGGTTAGGTTAGGTTAGGTTATGTTAGGTTAGAGAGATACCAAAAACTAAAAAAAAAAAAACCTTATGTTAGGTTAGATGAGGTTAGGTTTGATTCTGTTAGGTTCCGAAGAAAGATTCCAGAAAGATTCCAGAAAGATTTCAAAAACTAACAAAAAAATCCATTTAGGTATCCCACGGTTAGGTTAGATTAGGTTAGGTTTGATTTTGTTAGGTTCAGAAGGAACATTCCAGAAATAATCCAAAATCTTTAAAAAAAACACCCCTAGGTAACCGAAGGTTAGGTTGGATTAGGTTAGGTTTGATTTTGTTAGGTTCAGAAGAAACATTCCAGAAATAATCCAAAATCTTTAAAAAAACACCCTTAGGTAACCGAAGGTTAGGTTAGATTAGGTTAGGTTTGATTTTGTTAGGTTCAGAAGAAACATTCCAGAAATAATCCAAAATCTTAAAAAAAAACACCCTTAGGTAACCGAAGGTTAGGTTAGATTAGGTTAAGTTTGATTTTGTTAGGTTCCGAAGAAAGATTCCAGAAAGATTTCAAAAACTAACAAAAAAATCCATTTAGGTAACCGAAGGTTAGGTTAGATTAGGTTAGGTTTGATTTTGTTAGGTTCCGAAGAAAGATTCCAGAAAGATTTCAAAAACTAACAAAAAAATCCATTTAGGTAACCGAAGGTTAGGTCAGATTAGGTTAGGTTTGATTTTGTTAGGTTCAGAAGGAACATTCCAGAAATAATCCAAAATCTTTAAAAAAACACCCTTAGGTAACCGAAGGTTAGGTTGGATTAGGTTAGGTTTGATTTTGTTAGGTTCAGAAGAAACATTCCAGAAATAATCCAAAATCTTAAAAAAAAACACCCTTAGGTAACCGAAGGTTAGGTTAGATTAGGTTAAGTTTGATTTTGTTAGGTTCCGAAGAAAGATTCCAGAAAGATTTCAAAAACTAACAAAAAAATCCATTTAGGTAACCGAAGGTTAGGTCAGATTAGGTTAGGTTTGATTTTGTTAGGTTCAGAAGAAACATTCCAGAAATAATCCAAAATCTTAAAAAAAAAACACCCTTAGGTAACCGAAGGTTAGGTTAGATTAGGTTAGGTTTGATTTTGTTAGGTTCAGAAGGAACATTCCAGAAATAATCCAAAATCTTTAAAAAAAACACCCCTAGGTAACCGAAGGTTAGGTTGGATTAGGTTAGGTTTGATTTTGTTAGGTTCAGAAGAAACATTCCAGAAATAATCCAAAATCTTTAAAAAAACACCCTTAGGTAACCGAAGGTTAGGTTAGATTAGGTTAGGTTTGATTTTGTTAGGTTCAGAAGAAACATTCCAGAAATAATCCAAAATCTTAAAAAAAAACACCCTTAGGTAACCGAAGGTTAGGTTAGATTAGGTTAGGTTTGATTTTGTTAGGTTCAGAAGGAACATTCCAGAAATAATCCAAAATCTTTAAAAAAAACACCCCTAGGTAACCGAAGGTTAGGTTGGATTAGGTTAAGTTTGATTTTGTTAGGTTCCGAAGAAAGATTCCAGAAAGATTTCAAAAACTAACAAAAAAATCCATTTAGGTAACCGAAGGTTAGGTTAGATTAGGTTAGGTTTGATTTTGTTAGGTTCCGAAGAAAGATTCCAGAAAGATTTCAAAAACTAACAAAAAAATCCATTTAGGTAACCGAAGGTTAGGTCAGATTAGGTTAGGTTTGATTTTGTTAGGTTCAGAAGGAACATTCCAGAAATAATCCAAAATCTTTAAAAAAACACCCTTAGGTAACCGAAGGTTAGGTTGGATTAGGTTAGGTTTGATTTTGTTAGGTTCAGAAGAAACATTCCAGAAATAATCCAAAATCTTAAAAAAAAACACCCTTAGGTAACCGAAGGTTAGGTTAGATTAGGTTAAGTTTGATTTTGTTAGGTTCCGAAGAAAGATTCCAGAAAGATTTCAAAAACTAACAAAAAAATCCATTTAGGTAACCGAAGGTTAGGTCAGATTAGGTTAGGTTTGATTTTGTTAGGTTCAGAAGAAACATTCCAGAAATAATCCAAAATCTTAAAAAAAAAACACCCTTAGGTAACCGAAGGTTAGGTTAGATTAGGTTAAGTTTGATTTTGTTAGGTTCCGAAGAAAGATTCCAGAAAGATTTCAAAAACTAACAAAAAAATCCATTTAGGTAACCGAAGGTTAGGTTAGATTAGGTTAGGTTTGATTTTGTTAGGTTCCGAAGAAAGATTCCAGAAAGATTTCAAAAACTAACAAAAAAATCCATTTAGGTAACCGAAGGTTAGGTCAGATTAGGTTAGGTTTGATTTTGTTAGGTTCAGAAGGAACATTCCAGAAATAATCCAAAATCTTTAAAAAAACACCCTTAGGTAACCGAAGGTTAGGTTGGATTAGGTTAGGTTTGATTTTGTTAGGTTCAGAAGAAACATTCCAGAAATAATCCAAAATCTTAAAAAAAAACACCCTTAGGTAACCGAAGGTTAGGTTAGATTAGGTTAAGTTTGATTTTGTTAGGTTCCGAAGAAAGATTCCAGAAAGATTTCAAAAACTAACAAAAAAATCCATTTAGGTAACCGAAGGTTAGGTCAGATTAGGTTAGGTTTGATTTTGTTAGGTTCAGAAGAAACATTCCAGAAATAATCCAAAATCTTAAAAAAAAAACACCCTTAGGTAACCGAAGGTTAGGTTAGATTAGGTTAGGTTTGATTTTGTTAGGTTCAGAAGAAACATTCCAGAAATAATCCAAAATCTTTAAAAAAACACCCTTAGGTAACCGAAGGTTAGGTTAGATTAGGTTAGGTTTGATTTTGTTAGGTTCAGAAGAAAGATTCCAGAAAGATTTCAAAAACTAACAAAAAAATCCATTTAGGTAACCGAAGGTTAGGTCAGATTAGGTTAGGTTTGATTTTGTTAGGTTCAGAAGAAACATTCCAGAAATAATCCAAAATCTTAAAAAAAAAACACCCTTAGGTAACCGAAGGTTAGGTTAGATTAGGTTAAGTTTGATTTTGTTAGGTTCCGAAGAAAGATTCCAGAAAGATTTCAAAAACTAACAAAAAAATCCATTTAGGTAACCGAAGGTTAGGTTAGATTAGGTTAGGTTTGATTTTGTTAGGTTCCGAAGAAAGATTCCAGAAAGATTTCAAAAACTAACAAAAAAATCCATTTAGGTAACCGAAGGTTAGGTCAGATTAGGTTAGGTTTGATTTTGTTAGGTTCAGAAGGAACATTCCAGAAATAATCCAAAATCTTTAAAAAAACACCCTTAGGTAACCGAAGGTTAGGTTGGATTAGGTTAGGTTTGATTTTGTTAGGTTCAGAAGAAACATTCCAGAAATAATCCAAAATCTTAAAAAAAAACACCCTTAGGTAACCGAAGGTTAGGTTAGATTAGGTTAAGTTTGATTTTGTTAGGTTCCGAAGAAAGATTCCAGAAAGATTTCAAAAACTAACAAAAAAATCCATTTAGGTAACCGAAGGTTAGGTCAGATTAGGTTAGGTTTGATTTTGTTAGGTTCAGAAGAAACATTCCAGAAATAATCCAAAATCTTAAAAAAAAAACACCCTTAGGTAACCGAAGGTTAGGTTAGATTAGGTTAGGTTTGATTTTGTTAGGTTCAGAAGAAACATTCCAGAAATAATCCAAAATCTTTAAAAAAACACCCTTAGGTAACCGAAGGTTAGGTTAGATTAGGTTAGGTTTGATTTTGTTAGGTTCAGAAGAAACATTCCAGAAATAATCAAAAAAAGTAAAAAAAAAACAAAAAAAAACACAGGTAACCCACGGTCAGGTTAATTTTTTTAGGTTCCAATGGAAGATTCTACAAACTAATAATAACAATAGTTTAAAAAACTATCATGTTTGTCGTATCAAATTCAGCAAACCCTTTCATTTAATACCCATATAATGGGGGTGCATTTCAAATAGCAAATTCGATCTCTTTAGTGTCCGCCATGTTGGATTTAAGTCACGTGACTATTTTTGTCGTATTCCTGAGAGCAAACCCTTTCATTTGATACTCATATAATGGGTTTTTACCCATTTCCAATAGCCTGTGAGGCCGCCATATTGGTTTTGTAATGACGTTTCTTAGCTTGTCATGTATTGTCATCAAAAGTCAGAGCGTGTGCAAAATTTCATCCTAATCGAAGACCGAAAAGTGGGTCAAAGTAAGCGTGTTAAATAATAAATAAAATATTGGGAGATCAAGTCCATCCAACAAACTTATTAAGAGTAACGTACAAATAGAACAAAATATATACTACATTACAAAACAAAATTTGAACCCAAAGGAAATCAAACAATATGAAACAGTCCATAACAACTACTTGACTAAAATAACAAACCAACCGGACTAACTTTATACCCTATTATATGTATTTAAGTGTTTATGTCTGTTAAAATACCTACAAACAGTTAACAAATATTGTATTTGTATCGATTTGATACCGTTGCTCTGCATTCATCGAGCAGTGTAAGTGTAACATGTATGAGAGACGGATAACCAAAACCTGAATATTAATAATTTTATCGGATAAAATTATTACAATATACTTATTATTACATTGCATTTCATCAATAAGTACCTCCTATCTACATACATTATGTATGTAGGTACCTAATTTATGTAAATTTTTGCACTAACCAAGGAATTTTCAAAAAGAAAAAGGCACATTCAAATTTCTTTAAAACCACTAAATCACACCTCGCCCGCCGTGTACCGTGTACCCCACCCTCCCGGCCCTTCCCCGTGTGGCCATCGTATAAGGGGATATGAAAAAAATATTATGTAATAGTCTATTAATATGGACGCGCCATATATCCAACACATAATAGGTGGGTGGGTGGGTCAGTTAGCAGGGGCGTGGCATTCCATATAGGCAGTAAAAAAGTGCCTACCTCGTCATTATAATGCCAAATCAATATTACAATATATCTCTATAAACTAAGCTAGAAATTTAAAGCATTTTTATTATCAACTTACATACATTAAGTATTAACGCGCTCAACTAATAAACGAAAATATTAAAAACACTATTGCAATTGCGCCTCATACCTACAATGTCAGTGAGGATATAAACCAGAAAAAATTGAAAATGACGCCCTGTTCATACAAATCAAAAGGTGACAGGACTGACAGGTGATATTCGCATCATATACCCATAAAGTAGGCATACATACATACATACATACATACATACATACATACATACATACATACATACATACTATCAATACTTTAGTCTAGTAGGCGCGTCGTTGCTGTTTCCTGCGCTTTTTACCTATTTAGTAAACTAAAATAAATCATAAACTAATATTATTATGAATGCTGGAAATACCGTCATTTTATTTAATAATACTTTTAAAATTGTAAGTAGGTCAAGAGAGCTTAAGTTTTGGTTTCAAAGTACAGCAAACATTCCTTGAAAAGTTTGCGGCAGCCATTTTTTTTTTCTTCTATGGAGTTCTTGTTTTGCTTTTCGCTACCTTCCCGCTAGTGTTAGAAATGTTAAATTTCAAGTAAACATTTGTATTTTGATTGAATGAAAGTGTTTTATGGGTTTGTTTTGCATTAGAAACTATAATGAAATTGCAGTGTTCCTTTCAGTGCTCCATAAAAGTTATGTCGTGTGTGATGTGTGAAGATTCGTTTTGTTTTAAAAGTTTTAACTGTGCGCTGATCCCCTAACTAGCCACTATATGGGTATCAGTTAAATGGCATGTCATTGTAAATTCATCCATTTCCTTGATACTTGTGTGTGTGGTGCTAAACTAAATCGACGCAAACACAGCTTGTATGCTCCGTTCATAAATTGCACAGAAAAAAAAAACAAAATAATGAATTTACTATTTGCTATTATTTCACTGTCATTTACATATAGCTCCTCTTTACTAGACACAAAATCTGAGAGTATAAAGTAAATAAACATCAGGTTGTGGTAGTAAGTAGTAAGGTACTATACCTACTTCATTGCTCTATAATGTACAATAATATTAAAGGTTTTATTTATAATTAAGGCAATGTGCAAACGGATCATTATGGACCCTATTTGGGCGCTGCAAAACAAGTGCTACATAGAGAGATAAAGCTTTACTATACAATATGAATTAGGAAAACAAAAATGAAAAAAAAAAAAACAAAAAAACATAATCTATGTATTCATCATTGATGCTATAATAGGATTTGGAAATAAGTGATCGTTTCAATGTTTATAGAAAAGTGTTATTGTTACTTTCTTGAGTTAAAATAATCGGATAATTTATTATATACTCTTATTTTATGGACATGTTGAAATGTGCTCAATGAACTT
>CAWUPE010001147.1:7500-15000 GCA_963924145.1 Pyrausta purpuralis | reverse complement strand
CCTAACGTCGCAATACGAATGCCCCCAGTTATCCCTATTAATCATTACCTCGGAGTTCTGAAAACCAACAAAATAGAACCGAGATCATATTCTATTATTCCATGCACGAAATATTCAAGCAGCATTTTGAGCCCGCTTTGAGCACTCTAATTTGTTCAAAGTAAAGTTGTCGGCCCATCTCGACACTCAATGAAGAGCACCGCGATAGGATTTTGATATTGAACCGACGTTTGACCGTCGGCTCACCGACGATATGCTCCGCAAACGTGTCAGTATCACCGCGGATGCGGTGCACCGACAGCGCGGCGCACAAATGCAACTACGAGCTTTTTAACCGCAACAATTTTAGTATACGCTATTGGAGCTGGAATTACCGCGGCTGCTGGCACCAGACTTGCCCTCCAATTGTTCCTCGTTAAAATATTTAAAGTGTACTCATTCCGATTACGAGGCCTCGTAAGAGTCCCGTATCGTTATTTTTCGTCACTACCTCCCCGTGCCGGGAGTGGGTAATTTGCGCGCCTGCTGCCTTCCTTGGATGTGGTAGCCGTTTCTCAGGCTCCCTCTCCGGAATCGAACCCTGATTCCCCGTTACCCGTGACAACCATGGTAGTCGCAGAAACTACCATCGAAAGTTGATAAGGCAGACATTTGAAAGATGCGTCGCCGGTACTGGACCGTGCGATCGGCAAAAGTTATCCAGATTCATCAAAATTAACGACTTCGAACGCGAGGCCCTCCGTCGATTGGTTTTGATCTAATAAAAGCACTCATCCCATCACTGGTCAGAGTTCTGATTGCATGTATTAGCTCTAGAATTACCACAGTTATCCAAGTAACTGAGTAAGATCTAAGGAACCAAAACTGATATATTGAGCCATTCGCGGTATCGCCTTAATACGGCTTGCACTGAGACATGCATGGCTTAATCTTTGAGACAAGCATATAACTACTGGCAGGATCAACCAGGGAGCTTACACATGATAAAAGTAGAAAAAAAAAACACGCGACGAGTGTTCATCTCTCTACTCTGTTCTGTGTCTTGCGCCCGATTCGACGTTTTACCGTCGGATATCGAGGCGTGACTATATTGGTCATAATATATCGGTGTGTCGCACGCTGTACGCGATCTGTGTCGTCTCCGATCAGATCGCGAACAAGGGCACTTAGCGCTCCAAATGAAGGAGGCGCCCACACTGAAGGTTCGCACAGATCACTTTTCACTTTTATGTAAAAAAACTCTTCCAACTGACGTTTTGTACACATTAGCGACAAACAGCCCGGAGCAAGAGAGATCCCGAACCAGACCAGAAAAATATGTATGACGCTCCTCCGTCAGTGTTGTTGAAAATTGACGAGGACGCATAACCGTCCATCGGCGCTTTTCAGACACAACACTGATAGAATTGCATCGGACCAAAGTGTTACACACATACGCATGGAACACAATATAGGCCTTGAGTGAGACCGTTTCTACGAAATCCATATATACAATAACGGATCCGTCGATCTACAAAGTTTAACAAAGCCAGCGCCGCCGCGACTCTACCGCGCTCACACGCACATTTTACTTTCGAGAGACTATTAAAATATAAATATTTTACAAGTCCCCAAAACAAGTGGTGCGACACGCCCGAAGAGACGACGATGCCAGCTAGAGTACTCAACGAACGGCGGTCAAACGGAAGGGCGCGCGCGCATGTGCGCGCGCGCGCGCATCTGCGCGCGCGCGCGCACACGCGCCTTCCCGCCGCTCTTTGCCTTTCCTCCGAACGACACTTCGCTGTCGTGCGCACGCGCAATGCGCGCCCACAGCGCCGCGGAGTGTGTTTGCACGCCCCTCTCGCCACGGATTGATACTAACAAACGCGTTGCTGCGCTCTTCGTTTCAATTCTGTCACGAGTGGACAAGCGACCGACTCCAATGTCGAAAAATTCTGAACGCGCAATATCGTGCGCGCGACGCGGCGGGTGTAAAATAAGTTATTTTTTGGAATGGGAAAAAAAACCGATGGTTAGGTTAGGTTAGGTTATGTTAGGTTAGAGAGATACCAAAAACTAAAAAAAAAAAAACCTTATGTTAGGTTAGATGAGGTTAGGTTTGATTCTGTTAGGTTCCGAAGAAAGATTCCAGAAAGATTCCAGAAAGATTTCAAAAACTAACAAAAAAATCCATTTAGGTATCCCACGGTTAGGTTAGATTAGGTTAGGTTTGATTTTGTTAGGTTCAGAAGGAACATTCCAGAAATAATCCAAAATCTTTAAAAAAAACACCCCTAGGTAACCGAAGGTTAGGTTGGATTAGGTTAGGTTTGATTTTGTTAGGTTCAGAAGAAACATTCCAGAAATAATCCAAAATCTTTAAAAAAACACCCTTAGGTAACCGAAGGTTAGGTTAGATTAGGTTAGGTTTGATTTTGTTAGGTTCAGAAGAAACATTCCAGAAATAATCCAAAATCTTAAAAAAAAACACCCTTAGGTAACCGAAGGTTAGGTTAGATTAGGTTAAGTTTGATTTTGTTAGGTTCCGAAGAAAGATTCCAGAAAGATTTCAAAAACTAACAAAAAAATCCATTTAGGTAACCGAAGGTTAGGTTAGATTAGGTTAGGTTTGATTTTGTTAGGTTCCGAAGAAAGATTCCAGAAAGATTTCAAAAACTAACAAAAAAATCCATTTAGGTAACCGAAGGTTAGGTCAGATTAGGTTAGGTTTGATTTTGTTAGGTTCAGAAGGAACATTCCAGAAATAATCCAAAATCTTTAAAAAAACACCCTTAGGTAACCGAAGGTTAGGTTGGATTAGGTTAGGTTTGATTTTGTTAGGTTCAGAAGAAACATTCCAGAAATAATCCAAAATCTTAAAAAAAAACACCCTTAGGTAACCGAAGGTTAGGTTAGATTAGGTTAAGTTTGATTTTGTTAGGTTCCGAAGAAAGATTCCAGAAAGATTTCAAAAACTAACAAAAAAATCCATTTAGGTAACCGAAGGTTAGGTCAGATTAGGTTAGGTTTGATTTTGTTAGGTTCAGAAGAAACATTCCAGAAATAATCCAAAATCTTAAAAAAAAAACACCCTTAGGTAACCGAAGGTTAGGTTAGATTAGGTTAGGTTTGATTTTGTTAGGTTCAGAAGGAACATTCCAGAAATAATCCAAAATCTTTAAAAAAAACACCCCTAGGTAACCGAAGGTTAGGTTGGATTAGGTTAGGTTTGATTTTGTTAGGTTCAGAAGAAACATTCCAGAAATAATCCAAAATCTTTAAAAAAACACCCTTAGGTAACCGAAGGTTAGGTTAGATTAGGTTAGGTTTGATTTTGTTAGGTTCAGAAGAAACATTCCAGAAATAATCCAAAATCTTAAAAAAAAACACCCTTAGGTAACCGAAGGTTAGGTTAGATTAGGTTAGGTTTGATTTTGTTAGGTTCAGAAGGAACATTCCAGAAATAATCCAAAATCTTTAAAAAAAACACCCCTAGGTAACCGAAGGTTAGGTTGGATTAGGTTAAGTTTGATTTTGTTAGGTTCCGAAGAAAGATTCCAGAAAGATTTCAAAAACTAACAAAAAAATCCATTTAGGTAACCGAAGGTTAGGTTAGATTAGGTTAGGTTTGATTTTGTTAGGTTCCGAAGAAAGATTCCAGAAAGATTTCAAAAACTAACAAAAAAATCCATTTAGGTAACCGAAGGTTAGGTCAGATTAGGTTAGGTTTGATTTTGTTAGGTTCAGAAGGAACATTCCAGAAATAATCCAAAATCTTTAAAAAAACACCCTTAGGTAACCGAAGGTTAGGTTGGATTAGGTTAGGTTTGATTTTGTTAGGTTCAGAAGAAACATTCCAGAAATAATCCAAAATCTTAAAAAAAAACACCCTTAGGTAACCGAAGGTTAGGTTAGATTAGGTTAAGTTTGATTTTGTTAGGTTCCGAAGAAAGATTCCAGAAAGATTTCAAAAACTAACAAAAAAATCCATTTAGGTAACCGAAGGTTAGGTCAGATTAGGTTAGGTTTGATTTTGTTAGGTTCAGAAGAAACATTCCAGAAATAATCCAAAATCTTAAAAAAAAAACACCCTTAGGTAACCGAAGGTTAGGTTAGATTAGGTTAAGTTTGATTTTGTTAGGTTCCGAAGAAAGATTCCAGAAAGATTTCAAAAACTAACAAAAAAATCCATTTAGGTAACCGAAGGTTAGGTTAGATTAGGTTAGGTTTGATTTTGTTAGGTTCCGAAGAAAGATTCCAGAAAGATTTCAAAAACTAACAAAAAAATCCATTTAGGTAACCGAAGGTTAGGTCAGATTAGGTTAGGTTTGATTTTGTTAGGTTCAGAAGGAACATTCCAGAAATAATCCAAAATCTTTAAAAAAACACCCTTAGGTAACCGAAGGTTAGGTTGGATTAGGTTAGGTTTGATTTTGTTAGGTTCAGAAGAAACATTCCAGAAATAATCCAAAATCTTAAAAAAAAACACCCTTAGGTAACCGAAGGTTAGGTTAGATTAGGTTAAGTTTGATTTTGTTAGGTTCCGAAGAAAGATTCCAGAAAGATTTCAAAAACTAACAAAAAAATCCATTTAGGTAACCGAAGGTTAGGTCAGATTAGGTTAGGTTTGATTTTGTTAGGTTCAGAAGAAACATTCCAGAAATAATCCAAAATCTTAAAAAAAAAACACCCTTAGGTAACCGAAGGTTAGGTTAGATTAGGTTAGGTTTGATTTTGTTAGGTTCAGAAGAAACATTCCAGAAATAATCCAAAATCTTTAAAAAAACACCCTTAGGTAACCGAAGGTTAGGTTAGATTAGGTTAGGTTTGATTTTGTTAGGTTCAGAAGAAAGATTCCAGAAAGATTTCAAAAACTAACAAAAAAATCCATTTAGGTAACCGAAGGTTAGGTCAGATTAGGTTAGGTTTGATTTTGTTAGGTTCAGAAGAAACATTCCAGAAATAATCCAAAATCTTAAAAAAAAAACACCCTTAGGTAACCGAAGGTTAGGTTAGATTAGGTTAAGTTTGATTTTGTTAGGTTCCGAAGAAAGATTCCAGAAAGATTTCAAAAACTAACAAAAAAATCCATTTAGGTAACCGAAGGTTAGGTTAGATTAGGTTAGGTTTGATTTTGTTAGGTTCCGAAGAAAGATTCCAGAAAGATTTCAAAAACTAACAAAAAAATCCATTTAGGTAACCGAAGGTTAGGTCAGATTAGGTTAGGTTTGATTTTGTTAGGTTCAGAAGGAACATTCCAGAAATAATCCAAAATCTTTAAAAAAACACCCTTAGGTAACCGAAGGTTAGGTTGGATTAGGTTAGGTTTGATTTTGTTAGGTTCAGAAGAAACATTCCAGAAATAATCCAAAATCTTAAAAAAAAACACCCTTAGGTAACCGAAGGTTAGGTTAGATTAGGTTAAGTTTGATTTTGTTAGGTTCCGAAGAAAGATTCCAGAAAGATTTCAAAAACTAACAAAAAAATCCATTTAGGTAACCGAAGGTTAGGTCAGATTAGGTTAGGTTTGATTTTGTTAGGTTCAGAAGAAACATTCCAGAAATAATCCAAAATCTTAAAAAAAAAACACCCTTAGGTAACCGAAGGTTAGGTTAGATTAGGTTAGGTTTGATTTTGTTAGGTTCAGAAGAAACATTCCAGAAATAATCCAAAATCTTTAAAAAAACACCCTTAGGTAACCGAAGGTTAGGTTAGATTAGGTTAGGTTTGATTTTGTTAGGTTCAGAAGAAACATTCCAGAAATAATCAAAAAAAGTAAAAAAAAAACAAAAAAAAACACAGGTAACCCACGGTCAGGTTAATTTTTTTAGGTTCCAATGGAAGATTCTACAAACTAATAATAACAATAGTTTAAAAAACTATCATGTTTGTCGTATCAAATTCAGCAAACCCTTTCATTTAATACCCATATAATGGGGGTGCATTTCAAATAGCAAATTCGATCTCTTTAGTGTCCGCCATGTTGGATTTAAGTCACGTGACTATTTTTGTCGTATTCCTGAGAGCAAACCCTTTCATTTGATACTCATATAATGGGTTTTTACCCATTTCCAATAGCCTGTGAGGCCGCCATATTGGTTTTGTAATGACGTTTCTTAGCTTGTCATGTATTGTCATCAAAAGTCAGAGCGTGTGCAAAATTTCATCCTAATCGAAGACCGAAAAGTGGGTCAAAGTAAGCGTGTTAAATAATAAATAAAATATTGGGAGATCAAGTCCATCCAACAAACTTATTAAGAGTAACGTACAAATAGAACAAAATATATACTACATTACAAAACAAAATTTGAACCCAAAGGAAATCAAACAATATGAAACAGTCCATAACAACTACTTGACTAAAATAACAAACCAACCGGACTAACTTTATACCCTATTATATGTATTTAAGTGTTTATGTCTGTTAAAATACCTACAAACAGTTAACAAATATTGTATTTGTATCGATTTGATACCGTTGCTCTGCATTCATCGAGCAGTGTAAGTGTAACATGTATGAGAGACGGATAACCAAAACCTGAATATTAATAATTTTATCGGATAAAATTATTACAATATACTTATTATTACATTGCATTTCATCAATAAGTACCTCCTATCTACATACATTATGTATGTAGGTACCTAATTTATGTAAATTTTTGCACTAACCAAGGAATTTTCAAAAAGAAAAAGGCACATTCAAATTTCTTTAAAACCACTAAATCACACCTCGCCCGCCGTGTACCGTGTACCCCACCCTCCCGGCCCTTCCCCGTGTGGCCATCGTATAAGGGGATATGAAAAAAATATTATGTAATAGTCTATTAATATGGACGCGCCATATATCCAACACATAATAGGTGGGTGGGTGGGTCAGTTAGCAGGGGCGTGGCATTCCATATAGGCAGTAAAAAAGTGCCTACCTCGTCATTATAATGCCAAATCAATATTACAATATATCTCTATAAACTAAGCTAGAAATTTAAAGCATTTTTATTATCAACTTACATACATTAAGTATTAACGCGCTCAACTAATAAACGAAAATATTAAAAACACTATTGCAATTGCGCCTCATACCTACAATGTCAGTGAGGATATAAACCAGAAAAAATTGAAAATGACGCCCTGTTCATACAAATCAAAAGGTGACAGGACTGACAGGTGATATTCGCATCATATACCCATAAAGTAGGCATACATACATACATACATACATACATACATACATACATACATACATACATACATACTATCAATACTTTAGTCTAGTAGGCGCGTCGTTGCTGTTTCCTGCGCTTTTTACCTATTTAGTAAACTAAAATAAATCATAAACTAATATTATTATGAATGCTGGAAATACCGTCATTTTATTTAATAATACTTTTAAAATTGTAAGTAGGTCAAGAGAGCTTAAGTTTTGGTTTCAAAGTACAGCAAACATTCCTTGAAAAGTTTGCGGCAGCCATTTTTTTTTTCTTCTATGGAGTTCTTGTTTTGCTTTTCGCTACCTTC
>CAWUPE010001146.1:0-19017 GCA_963924145.1 Pyrausta purpuralis | reverse complement strand
ATTCGGCTGCGGCTATGTATTCTGCTTCGCAACTAGATAGTGCTACGATTGGTTGTTTTCTTGAACACCATTGTATTGGTCCTCCACAGTACATGATGACATAACCAGTGGTACTCCGCCTTGATTCTGTATCGCCAGCATAATCAGAATCACTATAAGCATTTAGCTTGGTTAGGTCTGAATTATTATCATAACCAATACATAGTTCTTTTGTTCCTTGGATATATCTTAATGTTCTTTTTACATTAATGATATCTTGTTGAGTCGGATTTTCCATGAATCGACTTTCATAGTTTACGGCAAATGACAAATCAGGTCTTGTTTTCTTATTTAAATACATCAATGATCCAATTGCTTCTCTATAAGGAAAATCTCCAGTTTCCTGAATCTCGTCCTTCTTTTCTGTATTTTTCACCAAAGGTGTAGAACAGGCTTTTGAATCTTGCATATTAAATTTTTCTATTACTTTTTCTGCATAGTTTTTCTGACCAAGTTTGATTTTGTCATCTGTTCTCTCTATTTCGATACTTAAAAAATCTGTAGGATTTTCTGAATATGTCATTTCAAAACTTTCTTCTAATCTTTTCAACAAATTAAGTAATCTTGATTTATCTCTTCCAATTAAAATTCCGTCATCGACATAAATTCCCAGGATGACATCTCCATCCATAGACATGAAAATGCAGGGATCAGTATCGAGAGGATGTAAACCTTTTTCTTTTAAAGTTGATGAGAACTTCTGGTTCCACTTCAAAGGAGATTGCTTTAATCCATATAAGCTTTTCTGTAGCTTACATACTTTTCCTTCTTGTTTTTCATATCCTTCTGGTATCTGCATATATAAATCTTCTGTTATTTCTCCATAAAGAAAGGCAGTTTTTTACATCAAGTTTCATTATATGACATTGTTTATTTGCAGCTATAGCAAGTATTACTCTCAGCGAGCTGTCATTTATCACTGGACTAAATGTTTCCTCATAATCTATTCCAGGTTATTGCTCAAAACCTCTTACTACAAGTCGAGCTTTATATCTTCCGTCACTTTTCCTTTTTAATATCCATTTATTTGTAAGAATTTTTCGTTTTTTATCTTCAATGTCACTCTTGTCAACTATCTTCCAAACTTTGTTGTCTTCTAATGATTTCTTTTCAGATTCAATTGCTTTTATCCATTCATTTTTCTCTGGGCTATTGATTGCTTTTTTATAAGTTATATAGGTGATATAGTGTGAAATTTTTCAGGAATTTTCTTAATTCGCTGTGGTCTTCTGTTTTCTATTTCTTGCAAGTTTGTATTTGTTTTAGGTGTTAATTCTTCATCAATAATATCTGGTTGAATTTGTTCATAAATTTCAGTTGAAAGTGTATTTCCAGAATCTTTATTTTGAGTATCTTCATTTTGAGATTGAGTTTCAGGTGTACTCTGTATTTGTAAATCTTCTGTGTTATTTATCATATTTTCTAAAGTTGTATTCGTATTTTCTTCACAAAAGTTGTATCTTATTTTTATATTATTATTATCTTCTTTATTTTTCTTCTGGTTTTCATTTGTGAATATAACATCTCGTCGTATCACAATTTTCTTCTTACTTGGGTCCCATAATCTGTAACCAGTTTGAGCGTATCCAATCATCAAATATTCTTCACTTCTTTCTTCTAGTTTTTTAAGTGGTGTTAAAACTTTACTGTATGCTTTTATACCAAATATCTGTATATTCTTATCATTTGGTCTATGACCAGTCCATTTTTCAAAAGGTGTTTGTGTCTGACCTTTTTTGGGTATTCTGTTAATAAGGTATGTAGCCGTCAACGCAGCTTCGCCCCACATTGCTTTTTCTATTCCGGATTCAAACATCATAGCTCGAGTCTTTTCCATTAGACTGCGGTTGAACCGTTCTGCTTTGCCATTTTGTTGAGGACTGTAAGGTACTGTATAGTCTAAAATAATACCAATTTCTTTACACCAATCTTTTAGGGCATTACTTGTGTACTCGCCACCACCATCACATCGAATGGTACTTATTTTCATATTTTGGCTTCGTTCGACTTCTCTTATGTACTGTTTGATACAATCATATACTTCACTTTTATGTGTAATTAGGTAAATTTGTGTATAATCAGTGTAGTCATCAATTAATGATAGTACATATCTCTTGTTATTCCAAGTATCAGGACTTATCGGTCCACATACATCTGTATGTATAATTTGTAATTTTCTTTGCGCTGTATTTCTAGTTGTGTTAAAAGGTAAACGTGTTTGTTTTGCTTTTATACATATTTCACAAGTTTTTGTCAGTTTGTCTATTTCTTTATTTGAAATATCTATACCGTCTACGGTTTTTATTATATTCTTCATTGTTTCCTTACCAGGATGGCCATATCTCTTATGTAAATCTTCAGCATTATTTATTGTCCTTGCCAAATGAACATTGTGAACATCAGTCTCTAAGGCAATATTATACAAACCATTTTCATTTTTCTTTCCTTCAAGTATTATATTGTTTTCTTTTTTAATTATAACTTTTTCTTTAGTAAATATTACTTCTCCGCCTTTATTTGTAATAGAGTTCACGGATAGTAAGTTTTCTTTTAGGTCTGGGATGAACATAACATCTGAAAAATTTACATCCTTTGTAATGACTGTTCCAATGGATTTAGCTTCTATGCTTTTGTCTTTTCCTGCTGTTTGAATTTTAGTTGTGCAATGTTGTTTGTCATGAAGTATGTTTTCATTTTTAGTCATGTGACCAGAGCAACCAGAATCTATTATAAATTCTTCTTTATAAGTTAGAAAACTTTTATAAATTGGGCATTCTTTTTTATCTTTATAGAAACAGTTTTCTTCTGAATGATTTGTTTTTTTACATATTGTGCACTTGACATTTTCTTTGTTTTTATTAAAATAGCAATTTTTCTCTACGTGATTTGTCCTTTTGCATATTTTACATTCCTTTTTAGTGTTGTTATTTTCTTTGTTTTTATTAAAATAGCAATTTTCCTGTGAGTGATTTGTTTTCTTGCATATTTTACATTGCTTTTTATTTGTATTCTTATTAGTTGCTTTAAAAACCATGCCTTTTGGTTCATCTCCCTTTAATCTGTTTTCTTCCGTGTGAAGTCTAGATGTTAAGTTGTTTAAAGTTCTTTCTGAACTTGAAACAGACTCCCAGGCAGTTATGAACACGTTGTATTTGGATGGAAGACTTGCTATAATTTTTGAGATGATCATTTTTTCGTTTATGTTTTCGCCTAGTGAATTCAAACGATCACTGATATTTTGAAGATGAGAAATATGAAATAGTATGTCTTTATTTTCATTATAATTGTATTTGTAAAACTCTTGAAGTAAATTACATTTTTGTTGTTCACTTCCCTTCTCAAAAATAAAACAAAGTTTGTCGTACATTGCTTTAGCGTCTTTGCAAGTCATTATGAGTGGAATATGTTTTCTTTCTATTGTTTGGCATATTACATTTTGTATTTTGGCATCCATTTTTATTTCATTTTCGTTTTTCGTTTCTATATTTTCGGTAATCATTTTTAACATTCCAGAGCTTCTCAATAATATTTGGAGTTGGAATTTCCATATATTGAATGTTTCCGAGTCTTTTAGTAACTGAATATTACTAATTTCTTCGTATTTTATGTCCATTTTGTTTTTTCGGTTTTTACTTTTTGTTATTATTTTCTTCTCTTTTTTATATTATTTTCATCGCGATCTTATACTTACGTCGATGCTACCATGAAAGGTTTCTTATTTTATAGTTTCAGAGGTATTTTTATAATTATTAAAGATATGTTTTTTAGTTCACGTTTTATTTTGAAGTTATAATTCACAGTGACACATTTTTATATTTAGAATTGTCATACCATAAACTAATATCCATAGATAAAGCTTAGGCATAACAATTTATAATATATTGTTCGGTGAGATTTGAATAAAAGTTGTAATTATAAGCTTTATCTGAGGAACATACAAAACACGTAGGACGACACAATTGCAACACACTAAAAAAAAACAAACACAAACAAACAATGAACAAAACCAACGATTATAAACTATTGTACAAAGGAGAGGTGGGGCATTTGGAGGTGGCAGATAAAAATGAGTCAAGTTTCATTTTATTTGCCACACGAGGAAAGGAGATGTCCCATCCCAGGCCTGTACCATGTACGTAGTACCAAAAAATCGGTAAAAAATATGCTATTTCTATTAAAAATACAATAAAAATGTTTTAGTCCGTAGTTTAGTGGCTTAAAAATAAAATCAAACACCTTATTTCTTTGTAAAGATGGCAACTGTATTTTTTTCATTACTGGGTACCAGTAAAAAAAAAACTGTCAATGTCAACTGTCATGATCAGTGCTGCTGCCCTAGGCATTGATTTTCGTTCGTTCAGTTTGTTCGTTGCGTTTAAAGTGTTTTTAGTTCTTGCTTCTTTATAACAACCTCGCTTTCTTTTGGATTTGATAACTTTTTCTCCGTGACTTACTTGGCATTAATTGGACTGACCTACCTGCCCTATCTGTTGACCCGGCTTTTGTTGTAATGTATCACAGCTTACTTGTTGCACTGTTGATTTCGTAGTGAAGTTGAATATTGTTCTCGCTGGCCTGCTTCGAGATCGGAAAGGTGTTAAGTAGGTTGAATATCATAGTATAGCAGCTGATCTAGAGCTGCGTGACTTATTAGTTGTCCATTGTTCTAATAAAAAAAAATACTTTGTAAAATAAAATAAGTAGGTACTATCAAAAGTAAACTGACAGACAAACGTCATTTCAAGTGTCAAAGATGGCGTCCTCCGCCATATTGTACTGAGTTGCCATAATGTGGTTTATTTTATTGTTTCAGCCAAAAAACTAAGGCTCTCCATAGAAATTAGTCTTATTAAAACTGTACTACACATATTCGCCTATATTTAGGTATAGCGTACATGGACCTGGCCGAGGCTTCATACATTTTTGGGACATCTCCTTTATAGTCTAATGTTACTTGTTTTAATGAATTTTGATCAATTAAAATTCAATTGATGCCTTGTGGTTATCAAAGGTAAGAAGTAGGTAGAAGGTAAGAAAAAGGCGGTCCTACTTATCAATAATTCTGCTTATTTTCACGTCTTGTTTAAGCGTAAAGTCAAAATTATACACAAGCTTTTGGTACAGAAGAATTATATCGTTGTAAAGGTAAAAGTACTCTATCAGCTATTTGTGTACATATTTTTTTTGGCTAACTGGTATAACTAACAGCCAACAATTAGCTCAATAGCCTTAAAGTAACTAGGGACACCTGGTTGATACGTTTATGTTTTCTTTTTTAGAAAAGTATAGTTGTCAAATGAAAGGTGTTTTAGTTTTGGAAATAAATTTATATTTACCGTTACTAAAATGAAAACCCGTTACTAAAATGAAATTCAAGTTGTGGTTGTCACGTTTTCTATACTTTTTATTTAATAAACATAAAATACATTTCAATTAAACCGATGTATTGACACTGTTTTTTTTTCGTGCACAACACTATATCTGTCAACAATGACAGTGGTCGTTAATAGCTTGTTCTCATTGGTGGATTTTGTGTTATAAACTCATTTGCCAATTAAAATTCTTGTGTGGAAACAAATAGACGATAAAGCCCAATCAAAATAAGTTATTCTGACAGTTCTATCACAACGAAAACAATCGTATTTTGAAGTATTTGTGAAAAAAATATATTCATGTTTTGCTTTCTATTTTCTGTTATTATTGACGTTATTATTTTGAGAAACAGTAATAAAATATGAATTTAGCTATAAGGCAAGTGCTCATAAGACAGACATATAGGCTCTGCGACAGAATTACGTATAAATCATTACCAAAACAACTAAATATAACCTCACCATGTACTGTTACACAATTGAGGAATTACTGCGAAGATCGCGTAGAAGCAAAGAAGTTGCCGCCTCTAATGGAGTTCCCGCCGATAGTATGGCCTTCCTTCATCAAATTCATCAAGAATTGGATGTTTGCTAATTTTATTATTCGGCCATACTTTGAGCCTGAATTCAGCCTAAATGAGTTCATTGAAGCATCCAAACACGCTGTTCAGGTTTGTTTGTAAATAAATCATAATATAATAGAATAATTGAAGTAGAAATATTAGTTATTTTTCAATTATGAGTGATCCCAATTTATTTATTGATGCCTCTGTTAGGTTGTTTCAGATGCTTTACAAAAGAGTGACTTCAAGTCACTAGAAGGTATTGTTGACAAAGAGGCTATCGCCTCATTAAAGACTGCCATTTCCAAGCTGTCTGTTTCTCAAAGACAGCTACTGGCTATCCAGAAGGAAGATATTTTCTATGCCTTCCCTTATCAAGTGAGTTGTGTACTTAATTATTTATATTTTCTAAGCTCATTAAATGTTATTAATAATGTTTGCGTTTGAGCACACATGTTACTAAGGCCATTGAAAAACTCACTAGGCCTGTTCCGTTTATTTTTATCTTACCATAACTGACTCGTACTATTTCTTGTTTAAGGTTGGTGTTATGTTTGACGATGCTGACAAACGATGGGTGGAGATCACAATGTGCTACCATGTGCTGAAAGGCCTCAAAACCATGCAGGATTCTGGTGATCTACCCCCTATCACTTTGGGGTAAGTAATTACTATCAAGAGTTTAATTATGGGTTTTCCTACAAAACCATAGTAAATATTACAATAATAAGGCCTATGTTTTCATTTATGTTGCTGGAAAACCTTTTTATGACAACATATTCTAAAATTTAGGTCAAGATGTGCCTGCTCTGTGATTTAGTTACCTCTTAAGTAGTACATCAAGCTTATTCTGCTAGAACTTTTTGTAAAGACTTTTTCAAATTCATGTCAATTTCTTCTTGTTACAGAGCTCAACCAGAACTGCAGGACAAAATTTTCATTCTCAATTACAGATTTATAAGAGAGTTCACGAAAGGAGTAGAGGACAGTTGGTGGGTAAACATTGTCAACCACTTCCAGCCACAATCCCTTGTAAAAAAATGAACTGTTTTTTTTTTTCAATGTTAAGTCCAACGCAGTCAAATAGGCCAGATTTTTAAATAAAAGCCAGTTATATTTAAAATAGTATATTTTATTTAATAGAATTATTTAGTAAATAATACCATATAAAAAAATATACCTTTACAAAAATCAGGCTCACTTCATTCAGTAACAGCATCATCCATCACAGATAACAGTAATAAAATATACTCAAAATACAACACAGTTTTCGTAATTTTCCATCAATTTCTTTATTTTTGAGAGAATGGAAGAAACATCACCTGAAAAATTAATGTGATTATTTGTGTAGGTACCTAGTTTACAGAATTATATGCAGAAACTAGTAATAGGTATGAAACAGGGCAAACATACCTTTCACAGGATCATACAGAGATCGCTTAGCCACACCACATTGTACTTTTATTGGTTTTTGCTTCCGTATTGAATTTTCAACATCTAAAAAAAATCTCAAGTTAGCTATGCTAGCTATAATTCTTGCAAGCTATCATTACTAAGGAAATCAACTGAATACCTCCATGCACCTTGTCCAATAGGCTGCTCACATCAAAATTATCCATCATTCTAGTGCACAGTGCATTAACATACAGGCTACTACCAGGCACAATCCTCGCTGAGTCTCCAGTCTTCAACTCATATGTGATATTTTCATCTATTGTAGTTGAACATTCTATTTGTAAGACCTCATAGGCTGCCTGTGAAGATTGTGTGGAATAGGCTAGCAGTAGATTACTGTGTGCTGTGTAATCAACTACATCCGGTACTGATTTAAACAGCTTGGGGTTGGATGCCCTGAAAATTATGTTTTAAGGTAAAGATAAGATATATTGCACATCAGATAGGTTAATTACAAATTTGTTTAGAGGATAAGCCATCTCTTCCAGACAAACTTTGGGTAAAGAAATAATGTTTTAGTTAGTTTAACTGGAATGCTTTTTGCACTTAGCTGCACTATGGGTCCATTGTATGTCCCTACTTCATATACTTGCTCAAAATTATGTGTAAAGCTATAGTTTAAAACACAGATTTTATTTTTCCTTTCCCTAACAAAATTACCCTTGTGAAACAATATTTAAATAACAACAATAACAGATAATACAATGGCATTCTTACCTATCCAAGTTTATCCTACACACATCCAAAATGAGCACACACAGTTCAGGTTTACATTTGGCCGATTCACTCAGTATAAAGTTATCTGTAATACAATGCTCCATATCTATGTCATCTGTGGGGCATTCAATCCCAAGTAGGCATGTCAAACTACACAATGTACCACCATGACCAGCATAGAATATGAAACCTGTAAATCAAAGCAATAATCTTATTTGACTAAACAAAAACTATGTTGTTAGTTCATCATCACTAAATCAATAATTCTGTTGTTCTGTTTATAAAATATCATAAAGCCTTACAATATGAGTCTTCTGGTATTTCGTGCAACACCTTTGTGAAAATTTCTTTTATATCTCTACTTTGAGTATTCTTAATTGTAATCACTATAAACCCTAAGTTCTTAAGATTGGCAGCAAGAGAATCACAGTCTATTGATGGGGTAGCTAGCTTGGAGAGATGCTGATATCTATCATTGGCTATCAAAATAGCAACTTTTGACTGTGGCTTGTAGTATGTCACGATAGTTTTGACTTGGGATGCTGCAGACAAAAAGTTCTTATACTGGTTAACTGAGTAACCACGCCTGTCCAGTGTCTTCAGTAATACCTCACCAGGCTTTTTAGCGTCGCTGAAAGATATTCTGAAAAAAGATCAAGCTTTAACTAAATCTATTCAAAACATTTTGTAACGTCGTGAGGTCGACCGAAAAAGCACCTACTGCAATTTTGCTAACTCTGCTATTACTTCGCACTTTTCTTTCGGAAATCCCAAGGCAGTATGATATTCCTTGTACGATAAGTCTTGTAAAAGAGACATTTTATAAATAAACTATTAGACAAAACATCACATATCAAATCACCCCAACTAACCAACAAAAAGGGTGAACTGATAACACTGTGAAACGACAATCAGCTGATAGCGACATGAGCTGCGTTCCGACGTAGCATTTCTATTTACAGACAGACGAGTCCCTGGCAAGTATTGGCAAGGCAAAAGTTTTGAGTCGTACTTCGAGTGGTATGATTTTAATACTAACAAATACAATGGCATTATATTTTACAGATGGCTTAACTAATTACAAAAAGCACTAAAATATTTTCATTAGAACGCACTCATGTCTAGTGATGTGCAACTATTTTTTATTTCTATTTTTCAACACACTTGCTCATAACGACGTTTTTATTCCACCGATTTTTGGCACATAATCCTGGATATTAAACACGCGTGCTTTTTCGGTATATTATTGCACTAGTGCCTTTAGTTTATTAACCCGACCAATGTAGGTTTGTACCCTAGTACTAAGTCGTAGGTAAGAAGAAGAAGCGATGTAATTTGGTCGGATTATAACTTTTATTTTAGCAACAAACATTATTTATGCGAAAAATAACAGTATTCTACATAGGTATTAATTGCAATAAATGGCAAATCCAGATTTTTCATTTATTTTTTTCTGTAATTTGTGTTTTAAACACTAGATTAATCAGAATCATTAGATTTTTAATCTTGGCTTTTGGCCAATCTAGTCCGTGCCTTAGCCTTGCGCGCGCATCGGTATCGCGGCAAGAAAAAAAACAATGCGTCATTTTTCGTAAAAAATGTCGGCTATGACGAAGTTTGAATTAATTGTGAAGTTTAATATAACGAAAATGTCTACTTCAAGTAAAGAAAATGAATCTATTATTAACTCTGCCGAACATATGTAACGAGGCGAAAAACGCGTGCGATAGTCTTTTGTTATCAAAGTCGAGTGAAATATATTTTTACTAAATGTTTTTAACCCTCTCGCCTTTACTCTCCCCATATGGGGTTCATTTATCACATTCGCAGCAGTCGTAGCGTCTTACTGTCCCCATATCGGGTTCTCTGTACTGTTAGCATCACGTATTACTCTCCCCATATGGGGATCGGTTGAGTAGTCGATTTTAAATCGATGACAATTGAATACTGGGAAGTCTTTAACATTTAGACGGTAAAATGAGCAATCCATAGATACCAAAAAGTTGGGTGTTCCTACTAGTTTTTAGAAGGTGGGTCTTGTGATTAGACCCCATGTGCTAAAATGTAGTTATTACGTTTTTTATTTATCCTGTATTTATAAAATTTGTTTTATGGTGATAAGTAATCTTATTTATATGAAAAATATTATGTTTCAGCTTTGTTTCGAGGTATTTGAAGGTATAATTGAAAATTTATTACGTAAACATTTATTATAAATACGATGAGTCATGTTTTATCCCGCGCTACCTTCTTTATCGCCTCAGTATTAAATAAAAATATTTCAGTAACGTAATATTTAGTAAAATAGTGTGATAACTAATACAACAAACAACAAATCCCCGTTTACAATATGATGATAGCTCATTCCTACCGCGAGATATTTATATTTTTGTAAATTGCGCGGCCCGCCCGATGGCGGGCGCTTGGTACCAGACAGAGTCGAGGCCACGCGCGCGTTTGTCTTATGACAGTTGCGCGCAGTTCTCGCAGTTCTCGAAGCGGATTGACAGGAAACTTAGTAAATAAAGAGTCTTGTTTTTTCCTCGTAAGTGTGTTGAAAAACGCCGTATGATACGCGTGTGCCTGTGACCATTACATACGCGGCTTTCTTATGGCGCACTCGCTTTCGCTCGTCCGCACACAATATCGCCTTGTTTATAATGGTCAACTTAGCACACTTGTATCATAATGTACAGTCGCCAGCACATCAGGTTACCCACTTTTGTTGCAAACTAGCCCTTATTACAACTACATAAGATACCGCAGTGGTTACCTTGACGTGCTGTTGTCCGTACTATTAATATATTTTTAATAATTCAGTAATAATTACTGCCTCTCTTTAATTACTCAGTAAAACAAAAAAATGGGTAAGAAAAAAAAAGGACTTAAGCTTAAAGCTCTCTAATAAATGGCAGGTAAACTAAGCTTGTTTGTTGTGGTCTCTGATTATATTAGTTCCACTACATTAGTTGTTAAACTCCAACACATCCGTAGATGTGTGGTCCTAAAATAAAGGATGAGGATGAGGACTTTTATAAGTTAATACGATTATTAGTTTTGTATTAAATTAAAATGCAGTGAGGAGGCAGATATGAAGGTAGGTAATGACATTATTCGTTACACATCACACACATCACATCACTATATAAATAATTTTTAAACAAAATGGCCATCGGAGTGGATACGTCAAAGTGGAAACCAAGAAAAATAAAAGGAACTCCTGCTGCTATATTCAGAAATGCTCTAGGTTTAGGCTTATTAACTTTTGGTATTATTGGTGGCTTAATATATCAGTAAGTGATTATTTTGTAATTTTACTATACCTTTTTTGTTGTTATCTTGCAGTTGGAGGTTATAATTTGTCTGAAATTTCTTTCAGCTACGGAGTCGCTACCCCTAAACTCCGCAAAGCAATTGAAGTGTTATACGAGGATCCTATAGAGGAGGTGGAGAGGAGGATGATGATTGCAAGTGGTCTTCCCAACAGATCAGTAGCAGTTATAAAAAAGCTATGAACAAGAATCAGCAAGACTTGATAGGCCGGATGCATAAGTTATGAACGTAAACAGTACAAATAGTAGGTATGTGATTTTTTTATGTCATTATTTAGTTATGGTAATAAATGATTTATAATTAATTCTGTTTTATTTTCTGTCAGCAACCTTATTAGTTCCTGCACAGTGGTCAGCAAATACTTCTATAATAGTCCTGTTATGGATGAGAGTTTGTCGGAGTTCAAAGAGAAAAAAGAAGGCTGTAAAGGACCAAAGAACTCTCAAAAGCCAACTGTTAGCAAGCCCAAACCTAAGAAGTTACCTAAACGCGGAAGAGGACAGAAAGACATCCGGACAGTACTAAAATCTAAAAAGAATGAACAGTTGACTTATGCTAAAGAGTTTGATGATGTTTGTAAGCACGCTGGAGTAGATATTGATTCGGAACAGCTGCAATTGGCTATAGCTCTATCTAAGTCTTTACAATCTGAAGACAATGATGTTAGTACTGCACAAAAACCATTGAATTCTCAAGAGAGAATTAAAAAAATACGAACAACTCTGCAGGAGTATGGTTTTCAAGTTCCAGAAATAAAGGTAACAAATAAAAGGGTTAGAAATCATAAAAAGAATTATAAGCTTTTGCTATCAACCAATGATGAAAAAAGGCAAATTATAAGTGATAGGTATGCGCAAGTATTGTTTAAGAATTCTTTAAGTTATACAATTCAAGTTAGTGAAGATGTTGATTATTCTTCTAAGAAATCTTACTATATTGCAACAGGAATTACTTACTCGCACTTGCAAAGTAACAACTTACTTTATGTCGAAGATTTAGTAGAAAAGTCTACAAGTAAAGGTAGTCTCCTCCGCGACTGGGCTGACATACCAGGAAGGCCTCAAAGTCCGTTTAGAAGTGAATCACTCAAAATGAACTTTAGTGAAATTGAATGTTCACAAGAAGAGCTTGATATTGTACTCAGTGGGACATTGAAATCTGCTAAAGATGTAGTTAGGAAAAAGGTTGAAGCAAAATTAAGTAACTCACCAACTGCTGTTATTGATCTTGGTGTCAATTCAAAACCAGATATGCCCGCAATAATAGAAGATAATAATGATAATACATTGGAGACTGAATATTTAAATGCAGATAGTGTTAATGCTTCAAATGATAAAACTTTGTGTGTATCTGACAGAGTTAGAAGTTGTTCTCCAGATATATTTGATGATGATGTGTCTTTAGTCTTAGATAATAAAAGCATAAGCAATGCTAAATTAGAAATTTCGAAAAATGAAGACAATGTCATACTGGATTTAACAGGAGATGACAATGAGCAGGTAAATTCCAATATTAATGAACCAAATAAAAACACTATGGTTATGGATTTGACTCAAGTTGAAAGTAATGAAATTAACCATAGAAGTGATGCTTTAAAACATGATGTTACAGACAAAAGTTTTAAGCCAAACTCGCAATGTTCGCAAGTTAGTGACTTCAATAAAAGAAAATCTGATGATTTTATGGAAATAACAGACTGTGTTGGTATATCTTCACCTAAAACTAATCCTAACATTGTAGAAGGAAATAAACCTAGAAGGCATTCTGATGAGTTATTGGAAGTAATAGAAAGTGTAGCAATATCTTGTTCACAACTTAATTCTAATAAGAATCATATACTAACAACATTGTCTCAGACCATAAACAAAACAAAAAGAAAGTCTAATGATCCAATGGAAATAACTGAATGTGTTGCTAGCACCTCCATTGTAACCCTCTAAATATTGAAGACAATATTGATCTCACTCAAAATTGTGATGAAGTTACCACCAATATTGTTGGTGGGATTGTAAATGATATAATTGAAAATGTAGATTTGTCTCAGTCCTCAAATTCAGGTGATGAATTACCTTTTGTTCAAGTAAGTGGAACTAATAGGTCACTAGATGACACTATTATGTTGAACAATGATGACATTTTTGATGAAATTTCATCTAAATTATCTGCAGCAAAGACAAAACCTTGCATTATTACTTCAGAACATACTCTAGACTTAACAGATACTCCACCCAGTCCTCTAAAAACTGATGACAATCATAAATCGAGTAATAGAAGTTTCTTTGATGAGTTTGTTCACAATCATTCTGATGACACAACTAAAGAAACAGAATCAAATCACACTGAAAATAATGATTTTGTATCTACAGAAAGCCAAATCGATGATGAAGTTGATTTAACTCAATCTTCCAACTCATCAGTAGTAAGCACAGGAAATGATCTTCACAACAGTGCACAAGGATCAAAAAGCAGTTTTGGTAGTAAAAATGAAGTATCTATTGATTATGATGAAATGTATGATAATATTATTGCAAATAGTCACACAGATGTGAGTAACAAAAAGACAGATACTGAAATTTCAGTAATATACGATTTTGCTGATGAAAATGAGCCGAAAACATCAGAATCTGATAACGTCAGTGTAAATTCTCAAGTGTTTGATATTTCCGATAAAGAATTAGAGTATTCTCTCAACCAATCTAGGAACGATGGAAGATGGGAAGATAATGGAGGCATTTCCGTTATTGATCACGAATTGTCTGTAAGCAAATTTGATATTAACAATGAAAAGACTAAAGAACACACTATGAATGGAACTATGAATGAAAGCTTGCCTATGGTAAAAATTAAAAGTGATATAAATATACAAGCAGAAGATAAATTTAAAACACCAGTAGCATTAAAAGAGAAAGCAATTACACCTTTTAAAGCATTTCGTTATAAGAATGAAGTAACTGTAGATACTCCTACTAATAATGAATATGTTGTGAAGACTGATCAAGTCACACCTATGATGGATTATGCATCAATGTCCACACCAGAGAGGAATAGGGAATTGGATAAATATGGACTGAAGCCATTCAAAAGAAAAAGAGGTAAGGAAATTAAACTTTTTACTTAAAACTAACATAGACTATACTTTTAAAACGAACTACACAGTAAACAACATGATCTTGGTGTCACTAAACATTGTGTATGATGTTGACTGATGTTTTTGTTAAGGATTGAGTTCAGAAATCATATAATTTATGGCTAAAATTATTTTTAAACATATTATTTCATTGTTTTAAATGTTATTTTTATTGATTACCTCCATGGTGTAGTGACTAGGCACGCTGGTTTCAAGGCGTCGCCGCTCCCAGGTCACGGGTTCGATTCCCGATCGGGTCAATATAGAAATCAATTTTTTCTATATTGTCTCGGGTCTGGGTGTTGTGGTACCACCGTTGTGTCTGATTGCCATTTTACAAGTGCATTGGCTACTTACTTTGGGATCAGAGCAATTTATGTGATTGATGTTCAATATTACAAAAAAAAAACTTGTATCTTACATACTGTGAATAAATAAATAAATGACTAAATAATTGCAACTGTTACAAAAATTTTTTTTCTTTGAAGATTTCAAACCCTCAGAAGTTTCAGAGCCAGCGTCTAAACTATAGTTCACATGGAGTTATCTGATCTCGGTGTCACTAAACATTGTGTCTGATGTTGACTGGTGTTTTTATTAATGATTGGGTTCAGTAATAAAATATTATATTCCCTATAAACTATCATTAAACATATTATTTCATTGTTTTAAATGTTATATGATCCTTGGTTGTACATTACACATAGCTCCAGTTAAGTAAATATCAGGCAAACTAGAGCAAGAATTATGAACAAATTGTATCAACCTACTTGCCATAAACAAATATACAAGATTAATGTTTATAATATGTGTATTGTGCTATTTAATAATTTACCGGACGACTTTAGATTAATTAATGACTTTAATTCATTTAAAACAAAGCTGACAAAATGGTTATTACACCACAGCTTCTACAGTATTCAAGATTTTATTGAATATAAAGAAAAAATATAATAAATCAAATTGTAATATTTATGTCCATGACTGTTCTATATAATTATTGATATTACTTACTTGTTCTCTACTATATATTTGCACGCTATTATAAGGCTGAATGCATGGGACTCACGCTATCATTATCAACTGATGTACTTGATTACTGTATTCTTGCAAATAAAACATTTGACTTTGACTTTGAACGAATCAATGGGTAAGGCAGAATTATTGGTACAAACATAATCAAAGTCCACTGCTTACAATAATGTTTTGAATTATCATTATTAATTACATATTGTGTTATTTCCAGCAATTCAACTGTTGACACATCTATACAATCAAACTCATCCAATAGTAGATTCCTGTCAAGATGATCTTCCTTCACCATCTAAAAAGAGAAAACAAAGTCAGCCGTCTCCCAAAAAAGTAAAGTCACCAAGAAAATCGCCAAGAAAGTTAATAAAATCGCCGGTGAAATTGTCCCAACTCATAGAAAATATAAATGAAAATTGTGAGACTAATATCTATGAAGTTACGAAGGAGGTCCCTGATATAAAAGAGGTTGATTGTCCTGAAGAAGATTGGGTGTTTCAGAAACGGGAGAAAGCAAAGGTATATTACTCTAGATAATTTGATGTAGGTCATAGTGAGACACCACGAATCCTTGGTAACTAGTTAACTAATAAAAGTGTCATATTTTATGTTCCTAAAGTTGAAATAAAAAACCCAAAATTGCGCACGGTGGGATTCGAACCAGAAACTTCTTGGCTAACTGGGCCAACTCTCTTCCAATTAGGCTATCGTGATGTCGGTCAGAACGTGCGATATTTCTGGTCATTTGGTCCGACGTCATTACGCGTGACGTAAGCGCCATCTATCCGTCTGTTTATGCAACAGAGGGCCAAGTAGTTATTCATTACAGAATAAATTCAACTTGAAAATATTTATAAAAATAATAATAATTTTAAAATAATTGTTTAAAAACTCCATTCAAAAAGAGCGTAAGTAATTAGGATGGATGTTACGAGGTCATGTCTTAGCTATATTCGATAAAAAAATATCTGACGTTTATAGTGTTGTGGTCTGTATCAATTGTAGAATTCAGATGGCGATATCAATGGTATATCCATTAACAGTAACCAAATGAAGCTAACGTAGTATCTTTTATTATTTAATATTATTATGATGTCTAAAAATTACTCAAATATTTTCTCGTAACTACAAATACCAATCATATTTCGAATGAGGAATTATTATGATTATTTCGTTTCTGAACTAAAAAATATTTTGTGTGCAAAATGTATTTTTCTTAATAATATTTAATTTACCATATCGTAATTTATCGATAATGTCCAATACAACACCGGAAACAACAAAACACTAAATGTCAAAGTAACAGCTGTCCCGGCTAGTTTCGGTTGATATTAGTCGTTAAGCCTAGTCAGAGGCCTCATGGGCGGCTCGATAACATCTGACAGCAGGGTTAGTCGCTTGCCTTGCAAACACGCCTCCTCCAATCCGCACTGAGCCATACTACACGTATGGCTCGAACTACCTCATAATTGAGGTAGGGCCTTTGCCCAGCATTGGGACGTTATGGCTAACTTTACTTTTTAACCGACTTCAAAAAAGGAGGAGGTTATCAATTCGACTGTATGTTTTTTTTTGTATGTTTGTTACCTCATATCTCAGTCGTTTGTCGACCAATTCGAAAAATTTTTTCGCCTACTTAGAGGGTGTACCTTCTAGTTGGTCCCATTTTTTCCATTTTGGGATCTGATGATCGATCTTGGTGTAATCGAGGGAAACCCTCAAATTTTAAAGGCACGTATAGTGTTTCTTTACTAGAATCTTAATGCTGACTTGTTGTTATGTCTGATAGTCAACATCTTGTGAGGCTAAGCTGATGGTGGAACTCCTTAACGCTTAAGAGTTCAGTAATTATAATAACGGAATTTATGATAGGTAATTTGTAGCTTCTTAAAAAATAGAATCATAAGGTGCACCTCCCCATCACCATCACTTTGACCATCAAGCATCAACTATCACAGCACCGACTCCAAAAAGAAATTGTTTGCCTAAAACGGATTCCTTTCCTTTCAATGGTAAAGAGTTTTATTAAGACTTTTTAGTGTATTTTGGTTTTGAAGTCGGTTTTTACTTTTTTAAAAGTTTATTTTTAAATAGATAATACAATATTTCATTGAAATAATTTTGGTTCGACTACTTTTCGTTGTGACGGCTAGCCATTTGTCATTTCAACGTCCGCTAATAGTTTGAGGCGCCGTTGGCCTTATATGCCTAATAACTTATAACTTCAGCTATTTATTTTGTTCTAAAGATCTGAAGATAACATAACTTATTAAAAAGTTAAGCTATCAATTAAGGGATGTTTTTACGGTGGGTTTTAGGTACGATTACGTTTGGATTGTTTATGTAAGTTAATTGGTGTCCAAATCCACAACTATCATCTTGAATTATTGTTATTTACAATTTATCAATTTTTCGTTTACTTTCTATCTGGATAGTTGCGTGCGAAGTATCCTTAGAAATTATTGTCATTTACGGACTGGTTTCCATTATTATTATGTACGGTCGTGGTCTGTGCTGCTTTCCCACTTTCGAAATAAATCGCTCGCACACACGCAAAATCGGGCGTCATTTCTAATGAAATGCGAGGCGAATGCAAGCGATTTTGGGTACTTAGTTGGTAAGGCGACGGTGACTTCGCTGGTACAATATGTGTCGATTCGGATGCAATTGACATTGCATTTTGGTAAAGGTATGAAAATTCGAAAAACATTTCAAGACTTAGCGATTCCAAACACGTTGAACACTTTTGCAGATTTTGTCCCGCTTTATTTTTAAATTTAAATGAAAAAGACTGAAAAGAACATGGATGTTGGCATTTTACAGGTTACGCCTTTGCAATGTCATTTCATGCAGAAAAAACTGCTTTTGAACTTTGAGCTTGCTGTCAGCTGTCACTTTGACATTTAGTGTTGTTTTTGTTTCCGGTGTTGTATTGGATATTATCGATAAATTACGATAATGGTAAATTGAAGATTATTCAAAAACGTATATTTGTATTCAAATTAATTTCTAGTTGCTTTATTTGGTTACTGTTAACATAACTTTAGTCAGGTATGTAACATAATAAATTAAAATTAAATACTTATGGGGTACATTGATATCTACATCTAAATTCTAAAATTGATACAGACCACAACACTATAAACGTCAGATTTTTTAAAATCTAATATGGCAAAGACGTAAGAGTAAATACTGAAAAGAAATGAAAATGAAAAAATATGAGTGTTTTCATTTTTTAAGTTCTTTCAGGAGAAAAATAAAAATGTGCAATTAAAAATTTTGAAATGTTGTCAATTCCAAACCTAAGATTCATATATATTTTTTATCGAATTCCAGATACACTCATGTCGTGTTCCGCTTCACGTAGCACTACACAACTACG
>CAWUPE010001145.1:0-49673 GCA_963924145.1 Pyrausta purpuralis | reverse complement strand
GTCGGGAAGGTGTGGGAAGGTATCAAATTTAAAATTGCTTTTTACTTGTTTTTTTTTTAGATTTCTATAAATGTACGAAACATCAGCTTGTTATTATTTAGTAACGTTTCTTTATTAAAGGGGTTACGTAGCCGAATGGAAAAAAACGGAACCCTTATAGTTTCGTCAAGTCTGTCTGTCTGTCTGTTCATCCGTATGTCACAGATACTTTATTTTGTAACTATAAGCACAGTGTGAACTGTTGAAATTTGGTAAGAAGATGAATCCTGTTAACCGCTTTACGGTTCTTATACAAAAAATAAAAATTATGATATTTAAGGGGGGTTCCCATACATTAAACTAAAACCGATTTTTTTTTATTAGTCAATCATATGCGTGTGGGGTGTTTATGGATAGGTCATTAAAAATGACATACAGGTTCCTAAAACCATTTTCTTATTAAGTCTAACGTTTCACAGCTAGACGCTTCCAAAGTGGTAAAAAGGGCACCCCCCTCCCCATCTAATTTCTAAACTAAGAGTGTGTAAATTTTGAAAAAATATAGAGTAGATCTTAACAAATACTATCAACGAAAATTGATTGGGACGAGATCAAACGAGAAGTTTTTTTGATATAGCACATTTGAACAACCGAAAACATAACTTTGATCTTCATACAAACACTATGAAAAACTAAGTTTTATTTGATATCGTCAAAATATTGTGGTATTTTAGCTAAGTGGAAAAACCGGCCAAGTGCGAGTCGGACTCGCGCACTGAGGGTTCCGTACCAACTTTAACTGAATTAGGGAATCCATGTACTTCTACTTAGTAAAATACTACAATATTTTGTTGACTGCAAATATAACTTTATTTTTCATAGTGTTTGTATGAAGTACAAAGTTATGTTTGCGGTTGTTGAAAATGTGCTATATCTCAAAAACTACTAGTTCGATCCCGTCCAAATTATTGTTGAAAAAATTTTTGTTGAAAGTATTTATTAAGATCTACATCATGTATTTTTTTCAAAATTTACACGTGCTTGGTTTAGAAATTAGATGGGGGGACGCCCATTTTACCACTTTAGAAGCGTCTAGCTATGAAACGTTAGACTTTAAAAGAAAATGGTTTTAGAAACCTCAATATCATTTTAAAAGACCTATCTATAGACACCCCACACGCACAGGTTTGACAAAAAAAATTTTTTTTGGTTTTAGTTTCATGTATGAAGGCCCCCCTTAAATGTCATTATTTTTTATTTTTTGTATGAGAATCGGTAAGCAGTTAACAAGATACATCTTCCTACCAAATTTCAATTGTATAATGCTTATAGTTACAGAATAAAATGGGTGTGACATACGGACGGACAGACAGACAGACAGACAGACTTGACGAAACTATAAGGGTGCCGTTTTTTGCCATTCGGCTACGGAACCCTAAAAAGGCGGTATTAAGTGGTTTCCCTAATTCAGTTAACGTTGGCACGGAACCCTTAGTGCGCGAGTCCGACTCGCACTTGGCCGGTTTTTTTTCTCTTTATTAAAGACAACATACAATAACATTATTGAATTAACCTTAAATATTAGTAAGGCAATTACTTAAAATGTACCCAGCACCATTGTTCACAGATAGGTATAATATATTAAATCATGCGACAGTTGGGCAAACACAGCAATTATGGTGTAGTGTTATTTTACAAAATTTTATACATATTTAATTGTAAATTAATCGCACACGAGGTCACGAAAAGCCTCACAGACAGCAATATATACATTTTTTTTTAAAAGTTGCAGGTGAACTTGAGGAAGGATCGACATTACAGATAAATTTGTTATACCTACACAACAAACTCATTAATCTATACAAAGGAACGTTAACGTTTCCTGGCATTAATAAACCATTGAATGAAACTACAAATGTAATAAACTGAACATTATTTTATAACATTCTACAAGATTTGATGGTTAAAACGATTCCTTTTAACCACACGACAACCCTGACCTTTCACTGTAAACATCAACCCTTCACGCCCTTCGGTTTGCGCACGTTTGTTTGCACCAAACACAGCCAAAAAATCGTTGATTTTATTTCTGCTCAAGCTAAGTCCATTAAGACTCTTTACGCGTTATCGTTACTTAGAATTTGTTATACGAGTATATTAAAAAATATATATACTGGGTTATTAAGATACACTAAAGGAGACAACGACTGCCCAGTGATAGTTATTCCCCACCTATAAAGAATTAAAACTATGGATGAGTTGGGTAGTGACTTACTTTTGCAACACCAAAAATAGATTTGAAGCAACAAAATATGGGGTTTAGGTACCCTACATTAAGAGAGCAACATTAAACAATTAGTAACTAGAAATCGCCATGATTAGCAAAGTACATTATTCGTATGAATAACCGTCTACTACGTCTATTCCTATTTACACCCCGCAATACCGCAGCTACTCAATCAAAAATAAATAAACCACGTTTACGGTTTGATATGTAACTGTGTTCTGTGTACGTCACATTTCTTATGTGTGGTTATCGTGTGTGCTCTCCCCGGGAATGTGTAACTTTATGCGGATTTATTACTGAAGTAACCTGTTGGAAGCGTCGTGAAGTTGTGCTTTGCAAAGGACACGAGGTTGCGAAAGTAGGTCAAGTTGCAGTAAGTTGTACTTAAAGATGTATGAATATAGTTACTAAGAAACCGCTTGATACTAACGTAAAATTATACTACTGAATAACATGCAAAAGCTATGATTTATGAGGAATTCAATCGAGCCTAACCTAAACGAGCCTGTCATCTTTTGTTGGAAGTGACGCCCATTTGTGTGTCGTATATGCAAGAAATTTTAGTTCAAAAGTGTCACGTACCTACTTAAGCCTACAAAAAAGAGAGCTGCATTTTCTTTGAAGCTCTTAGATAGGTGCTTCATAGTTTAAACTCCTCTTACCCTGCCATAAGACACTTACCTACCGTAAGTGATGTATTATCGCTCACTCACGCGACGTCTGATATGTAAAACAGTGTTTTATTTCTATCAAATTTATCGTTATTCATGATCAGTTTCATATTCGCACGCGTCCAACCATATATTATATACCATACAAAAATAAAATAAGAAGGATAAAGTCTAAAACGTGTCGTAAAGAATTTTCGTACCCACTTTCCCTGTACTAGAGAGGCACGTAATTCCAAATTGCGTAGGGATTAGGGAACGATCGGGTTTTAATGACCCTAATAAAGCTTCTGGAACAATAGCTATGAATACACGTAATGAGCAGATAATAAAGTTAAAATACGGTGCATTTACGGTTTAGATATATAATGTTATCTTTTAAATATCTTGTAACTCTAGGTACTTAGACGACCGCCGTGGTTTAGTGGCTAAGCACGCTGGTTTCAAGGCGTCGCCGGTCTGAGGTCCCGGGTTCGATTCCCGGTCGGGTCCATATGGAAATCAAAATTATCTATATTCTCTCGGGTCTAGGTGTTGTGGTACCACCGTTGTGTCTGATTTCCATTACACAAGTGCATTAGCTACTTACCTACTTTGGGATCAGAGCAATGTATGTGATTGGTATCCAATACTTTTTGTACTTTATACTTTTTATACTTAAATACAGTTTTAACATACGGGCGTTATTAATCGGCTATTCCGTGGTCAAATATATAAATAATAGCCAGACATAAGGCCAGGTGGACAGACCACCTTGCAAAGAACACAGGATAACACTGGATGCAGATCGTTTGTGATCGGTCGCTGTGGAAAACCGTGGGGAAGACCTATGTTCATCAGTGGACGTCCTTTGGCTGATAATCATAATGATGAGGCCACGATCTCACCTGATAGTAAGTAATGATATTGGCTGAGATTGCAAAAAGTGATATAAATATGATGATCTTCTTTCTCTCAAACATCTCCAGTAGTAGAAACGATAAACGTGTTTAGATGTTGATAAGTATCTCCGTGAGCTAGGAGGAATGGCAGAAGGTAGGAACTGTCTGGTTTTCAAATGTCTTCATTAAGCCATCCACCCGCAATAATCTCTGTAAATTGAAAATAAGGCATTGCAACAACAAATTATCTAATGGGCCTCTAGCATTAGGACAGTGTACACTTTATCGGTTTTAATAAGTTTAAATTTCTTCAGATGAGAAGGATATCTTGCATGTCCGAAACTTAATCTATTAAAAGTTGTTATAAATTTTAGACTCGGCGACTTCCAACTGTATTACCACGGTCCACGGCTTACGCAGTATGTAGATGTTTTTGAATCTCAGCGTACTTCTTTCCTGTGTGTAATTTAGATTCTGTTCATACCCGATTTCACTGTTCGGAATCCAGGATAATTATCAGGGAATGGCACCAAAGGTCCCACAACATTTTGTCTAGTCTTTACATTTGGAACATGCACTTTCATCAAATTATTCACTATTTAATTGCTAATGCTTTAGAATGTTTTTAACACTTACAGTGTCATATTCTATATTCATAAAGATGAAATAAGAAACCAAAAATTTGCGCACGGGCGGGACTTGAACCAGCAACCTTTTGGCCCGGTTTGCCTAAAGGTTGCTGGTTCAAGTCCCGCCCATGCGCAAATTTTTGGTTTCTTATTTCATCTTTATGAATATTTAATTGCTAGTTATACCTGAGTGTGAGGGTACCCATAGAAATTCCACAAAGGTATCAGTTTCTTCAATGCTTTTGAAAAGTTCTCTTACTTTATTTCTGTAGCAGTAATTCTTGTACAATATTTTTTGAGATTCTTAGCATTTTAGGACACTGAAAAAATCTATGACGAAAGAATATTTTCTCGAAGTGTAATTAAGTCCTTTGTGTATTGCATATGCTTCAGCCGTAAAAAAAGAGGTGACGTTGGTAATGATCTAATATAAAATCTTCCAAACTTGACATCAGAATCATAAAAAGCTGCTTTTTATCAGTTTCAGACTGGTTTATCAGTGTCAAACCGTTGGTGTATATTACTTTTACATAAACTATTTAATGTACAGAATTAAATTAGTCAAAGGCTTTCGGTTGGTGCATACGTTTCTTCATTTCGGTTAAGAGTTATTTAATTTCGGTAAATCTTTTTTTCATTGAGGTGGCATCAAACTTTGAGCTACTGTATCTTTTTATTTTAATATTTTGATGGCGTAACATATATACGCTATATATAAACAACTTCAATGAATATCATAAACCATAGTTTGAATTCTAAAAATGTTAAAAATAAAAAAGTTCACCGAAATGATAAAAAATAAACTTATTCGAACGATCAAAAATACTTGAAAGAATTCATACTTCGTCTCGATCGTAAAACAAAGGCGTATGTGCATTTCGTCAAACTTTACAGGGCGGCCATTTGAAATATTTGAAACGGTTATTTTTGGATAACTTTTTTTGTGTATAACCGAGGATCATAAAAATGTACATAGGACATATAAAAAATGTCTATTATAGTATGGAATAGGTATCATGAGCCTAAATTAGCCGGTTTTTGAGAAAAATCACATGCGTCATTTTACTTTGGATAAAAATGCGACTCATAGTAAGATCTGACGTTTTTCTGCCGATTAGCTTATGTCGGATGATACGAAACGACAATTTTCTGTGGACTTTGCATTAAATATTTTATCGTATGTGAATAATAAGAAACTATTTTAAATTAATGTGTTATGTATTTTAGTAAAGTTTCAGATGGTTAAGGTATTATTTGACAAAGATTTTCGTCTTATTAAGAATTATTTGGTGAAAAAATATCCTTATATTTTTATTGCCTTAGAGCATTATCATCTCATCAAGCTAGTTGTTTTTGAGATAAGTGCTTACGAACAATCTCTTCAGCTTTAGTATATAAGTAGGTATAGATTGATTTATTACTTTAAGAAGAATATAACAATTATTTTAACGGAAAGTCTCCGTTTCAGTAACTTGACCAAAGTAAATCACCCTAGAATTAAAAGCTTTGGCAAAATCGTAGTCTTTGATGTTTATAATTGTTTCACTTACTTACATCATAAAACTTATGTAGTGGAGCGGCATATTATAAAGACTAGAATTTAGATAATTTTGTGTTTATGTTATAAAGTAATCAAAAAAAAAAAAAAAAACAAGTTGCAACAACAGTGTCTATTCTACTTTTTAATTCAAAACTTGGGTTTTAAAAGTGTTTCCGACATAAAAGTGTATACGATGCTCTAAGTAGTATCCACAGCGGCCGCATAAGTGTTATCTCAGTGAATAACTTACATGTAAAAGTGATAATCAAAACACTACAAATCAGCGAATCATCATACAACCCAGTGCTCATTTGCATCTACCCCCATTTTTCTGCACATTTTATTACGTCCAATCTATCTGTCACTTTTTTGACAACTGACAGCTGACGTCTTGTCATTTTGTGTTGGACCATAGACAATCAGTGTTACCATACCGTCGTCGTTGCGTACAGTATTCGTAACTTTATTCAACACACTCAACTCGGCAAAATGAACTGTTGCGCATGCAAGAAAGTTCTAAACTCCAAGGAGATAATGAAGTGTCGATTGTGTATTGGCAAATACCACCGAGAATGTCTTAATATAGACAAAAAACAATTTCTTGCGTACACTAAAGAACAAATAATAAACTGGATTTGTCCCATGTGCAGTAATGTTACTCGTCGGCCACGCTCAACTGACAGCACGCCAGTGCGTCAGGGCTCCCAGGTGCCGCGCACTGACGATTCAATGAATATGTCCTGTGATAATATCTCAGAACACAGTACAACAACTCAACCCCCTGTCTTGGCGACTGGGTCCACTGGTACACATGAGAACAGCAATACGGAGGACTTGGTCACGATGAAAGGGATCAGTGCCCTTCTTGACGAAAAGCTGAATGAATCTTTGTCAGTTTTCATGGACAGCTTCCGAAAGGCATTGTGGGATGACGTGAAAGAGATGGTTAAAAGTGAAATGGAGTCTACGGTGAAATCAATTAAGGACGATTTTAGTGCCACAACCGATTTTATTTGCGCCGAGCAGACTTCGTTACGCATAGATATGAAAAAATACGACGATACTATCAAGCAACTTGAAAGCGAGAACTCAAGGCTTCAGACAGAGATAGCATCGCTCAGCGCTCGTCTATTGGGAATTGATAAGATGTCACGAAACTGCAATATAGAACTGCAAGCAGTGCCCGAGCGTAAAACCGAAAACGTTCTCCAATTACTTAAAAAACTTTGCGATGTCATAAAAGCTCCCGTAGATGACGGACATATAAGCGCTTGCCGCCGAGTAGCGAAACATAATCAAAGCTCAAATAGGCCTCGCAACATCATAGTGAGCTTCACGACCCCGCGTGTGAGGGATCTTGTTTTATCGGCAGTACACAGACATAACAAAGCCCGGGCTGGCCGTGGTCTGCTCTCTTCGGACCTTGATATACCCGGGGAACCTTCCAAGATATTTGTCAGCGAACACCTGTCTCCAGAACAGAAGAACTTACACGCGGCGACGAGAAGAGCAGCCAGGGAACACAACTTTAAATATGTGTGGATAAGATACGGTCAAATTTATGTACGAAAGGACGACACATCTGGTGCTCTGCTTATCAAAAACTTAGACTCTTTGAGCAGGCTTTGTTGAGTTTATAGATTTAAGTACCCCGTAAGGGACATACGGTCTTAAGTATAATGGTAAATATTTTTTATTTTTTTTCATGTATAAGGTCTTTTACCAGAATTTAGGGCGAGCGAAATCAAAACTCAAGGATATTTATTTAAACGTGTTATCTAATAATTATGATATCATCTGTATGACCGAAACGAACTTTGACGGTGGTGTATATGATGGTGAGTTTATAGACAGCCGTTATAATGTATACAGAAGGGATCGTGAATCCTCGAGTTCTAAGAAAGACAGTGGAGGTGGTATTCTAATAGCGATCAAAATTCATATTGGCACCATCCGTCGGACATCATGGGAGTGTGAGGTTGAGGATCTTTGGCTCACGGTTTTGCCTAGTAACCCTGGAGGGTCTGCTTTACATATATGCCTTTGTTACTTGCCACCTGATTTACAGATCAAAGACATAACTACTTTTCATCATAACACCCAGGATGTCATACTCAACGCAACTATTGGTGATAATTTTTTGCTGTTAGGTGATTTTAACACTCCTGAGATAACCTGGGAGAAAGGAGGGGAGAACAGTGGTTTCATACCTACCAACCCATTAGATCAAAAGGCGAAAGTGCTCACGGAAACAATAAACGTTTGCAATATAATTCAACTCAATGGTATTCCTAATCATAATAACAGATTTCTCGATTTAGTCCTTTCTACTTTACCTGGATCTTCTATTGCTGTCGAGGAGGCTGAGCCTTTCTGCCGAGTAGACAGCCATCATCTGGCCTACTGTATAACAATACTAAACCTCGGATCTTACAAAACATTAAAACCCAACAACAATAAACGATACAATTTTAATAAATGTGATTACGTCAGTTTGAATTCAGAATTAAGCAAAGTCGACTGGGGAGAGTTACTGTCGTCACCTGATGTGAATCAGTGTGTTGATAGCTTTTACGAAGTGCTTAATGAGGTCATTTCAAGACACACCCCTTTAATAAGAAAAAGATGCCACAAATATCCACTCTGGTATAGCGAGTCTCTCATTCGTTGTATCAAGGAAAAAAACAAGTTCCATAAGCGGTTTAAAAAATTCTCCAACCCCCGTGACTATGACACTTTTTCTTTACTTCGAGCCAGATGCAAATCCCTTATAATAAAATGTCATAGAGCATTTCTGGCCTCCGTAGAGGAGTCATTAGCTGATGATCCAAAAACATTTTGGCGATTCGTCAATGATAAGAAGAAGGGAAGAGAGTCCATACCTCACACTATGTGTTATAAGGACAAATCATCCTCTGATGGCCAGGGCGTGTGCGAACTTTTCTCTGAGTACTTCAGTTCTGTATTCGAGACACCTTCTTCCACCCAATCAGTTACATCACTAAACTTACCCAGCGTATGCAACTTCTCCTTATGTGGCTTAACAATAAGTCAGCAGGACATTATTTTCAAAGCAAAACAATTAGACACACGCAAAGGTCCTGGCCCAGATAATTTGCCACCTAGGTTAATAAAGGAATGCAGAGAACCATTAGCATTACCACTTGCCATAATTTTCAACAAATCCATATCTTCTGGAGTTTTCCCCACTCGCTGGAAGTTGGCACATTTAATACCCATTTTGAAATCCGGCAAAAATGCATCATGTGATAATTATCGTCCTATAAGTATCCTCTCATGCGTTGCAAAATTATTTGAGTCTCTGGTGTATGGTCCTCTCTACAGCCACTTGAATCGCTTCATCTCAGACAAACAACACGGTTTTGTCAGAAAAAAGTCCACCCTTAGTAACCTACTTGTATTTAAAAATTACCTCTGTCACATATTTGCTTCCGGTGGCCAAGTTGACGCCATTTATTTAGATTTTAGTAAAGCTTTTGACAAGGTCGACCACACTATGCTATGTTTAAAACTTGCGCACTATGGCATACACGGGTGCTTACTCCGGTGGATCACCTCCTACCTAAATAACCGAAGCCAACTCGTCACAGTAAAGGGCTTCTCCTCATCCCCTGCACCGGTTTCCTCGGGAGTTCCACAGGGCTCTCACTTAGGTCCACTGCTGTTTGTCGTGTTTATAAACGATCTCATTGAACGCCTATCATGTCCTGCCTTGTTGTACGCTGATGACCTGAAAATCTACATAGATGTAGAGGACAGTGAACGGCACAGAGCACTTCAGCGGGATCTCCGAGTGGTCTCGGATTGGTGTCAGGAAAATAAAATGAGCCTTAATGTAGATAAATGCTGCATAATTTCCTTTACCTCAAAAAAGAATAGACTTTTTTACTCATACTATCTACATGACAAACAACTAAGTAGAATGGATGTTGTCAGAGATCTAGGAGTGCTATTTGATACAAAATTGACTTTCCGATCTCATTTGAAAAACATCTTGAAGAAGAGTAACAAACTTTTGGGTTTTATACTAAGGTCAACCAAGGATTTTAAATCACCACAAAGCTCACTGTTTCTCTTCTATAGCTTAGTTAGAAGTATACTGGAATATTGCTGTCCAGTCTGGAGCCCTTTTTACAATATTCACATAGATAATATAGAAAAAGTCCAAAAAAAGTTTACTTAGCTCCTTTGCCGCAAACATAATCTGAATCGATCTCTGCAGGGTTACTACGAGAGGCTGACTGAATTCAAAATGACCCCTCTGTATACTCGTCGTAAGCGTTACGATTTACTGTGCTTACACAAAATAATCCATTATTCGATTGAGTCGCCAGATCTCCTCCATTCCATTTGCATAAATACACAATACCGAACCCGTTTACCTAATGTCTTTGAGTTAAATGTGTATAAAAACAATATATCCTTTTATAATCCTATAACAAGAATGTGTCGGACTTACAATGAGCTGAATCGCAGTGGCTGGGATGTAGATGTGTTCAACAGTAGGTTCTCCACATTTAAAAGAGAAATTTCACAAATCTTGGGGGCCGAAGAATCCTCTGCCTCGCACTGTAGTAGTCTCAAGTAGAGAAATACAATATGTTCTGTGTCTGTACCTTTTATGTCACTTTACCTCAAATGTATCTGTTTGTTAAAAAAAACATGCTGTGTACACTAATTTTAGGTTGCCGTCTAGTCTATTACTGTTTTATCAATGTTAGCTACCTATTCATGTCTGACTGTAATCTGTAAGTGTACCTTTATTCAATAAATAAATAAATAAATAAGCCACAGATTTGGTTGTCCTTACCCCGTACAGGATGTCCAAAAAAAGTAGTTTTCATAACTATCGATAGGCATGTTAAAAATATCAAGGCATTAAGACTTTTAAGCCTCTATGATAACGTCCTATTACGTAAACCATATAAATAAACCATTGTTAAGATCACTTACCATAAGAAAATTTGTTATAACTGAAAGCAATCGGTGTTTTACCACGATAGAAGACACAAAATAGAGTTGGTAACTAATTAGCTAACTGCCATCAATCCAGTTTCAAAATGAGAAATATCTTGGTGTTTGGACGAAAGTACCAAGGAATCTGTTGCGAAAACGTTGGTAGTTGATTAGAATATAATATGGAGCTCTTTATAGAATATATCTTTATCTTTATCTCTTTTTTTAGCGCATGTAGCGGAGATGAGAACTTTAAGATGGATGTGGGGTTACAAGAATGGACATAATAAGAATCGAATATATACGAGGAAGTTTAAGAGTGGCACCGATAACCAAGCAGATGTCGATGAGATCGTCTGTCTAGGTACGGTCATGTTATGAGAAGGGAAGAAAGTCATGTAACTAAAAGAATGATGAGTATGTATGTTGTATGTTAATGGATGAAAGGGAAGAGGCCGATCAAAAAAGAGATAGATGGATTGTGTGAAACAAGATATGAGTGTGAAAGATGTGGATGATTCAGTGACTAGTGATAGAATAGTGTGGACGAGGAAAACATACTGAAACGACCCCAGATAAACTGGGAACAGGGCAAGAGAATGGTGATGATGGAGTTCTTTATTTACAGGAGATCTATCTCTTGACAGAACACTACCTTTATGTAGTAGCTGACTTTATAACGACTGTATTTATTTCATTTACTTCCTACCCCATGATAATCAGGTTAGGGTCTGAACGAGGAATCCTAGATAAACTAACGGTACCTCTACAATATTTTATAAGTAAACTTATTTGTCTTACTTATTAACAATTTTTTTTAGGGAAAAAATAAACTTGTATCGATGATATTAATTTATTTTCTATTTCTTCTAAATAATATTATAAGAGCAAAAACTGAGAAAAACTTTAACCTAGATTAAATTGATCTAAAGGTTTGACTAGCACATAATACTTTTAATGCTAAAAACATTATGTTCATCTTTGTATAATCAATAATCTAAAATTTAAGCAATAATCTTTGTTAAAAATAGATTCTAGAGACATCAGGTTATGTCCCGTTGACGATGTGTAGACTGATGATGTATTACGAAATTGCTATTATCAAGAATATGTTGAGTAGAAATCCTTACAAAAACTAAGAAAACATAAAAGCTATTTCCATCAGACATAAAATATTTTTTTTGCGAGTTAAATCACCAAAATAATATAATTTTAACTTGTCAAGTAACTTTAAACAAGTCGAAGTATTACAAAAAAAAATCGTAAAAATATTTACATATAACCATTTTTCAAAGGTACAATGTCGTAAGTTATTCAGCGCTCGAAGAACATGGGTGCAAGTGCACATACGGCACTAAACTACGATAATTTATCCACAGAATAACGTCATATGTGATTATCCGCCAGCTTCATGTACACAGAACAATGAAGTATGGGTATATATGACAGCATTTTTTTGATTTTCCATAAATTTTAAAAATCAATAACAAAACCTATATGTAGTACTTAATTGCGTTTAAGCAAAACGGCACCTTTTGATCAATTTATTCACGTGCCATAGAAAAGTGACGGATGGTAAAAACCGACTGCTGAATTCGTTTTTAGCATTTTTTTCATTAAAACGCCTGTAAATCACTTTAAACGGAATTCGATTCATTTCTTGGAGTTCTTGGTATCTCGCAGGCCTATGAACAATGTCGCTTGCGCAGATACGACGGACGTAAAAATTTGCCCCGCACGATGTAAGCGTACATACAATATTACTTAGGACATTAATCAGATACGTCATTATACCTACTACGTAACTACGGATCTATTATGAAAAATATTTTTTTTACAATTGGTATTAAAGGTTTTGGTGTTTAAAGACCAAAAATGCAATAAAACGATTTTTGGATTTTTGTTAAATACGTCGTTGTTCTAAGATCATGACGACTTGTCAGATGATTGATAGATGTCAGAGTTAACTTTTCTTTCACAGTAATAGGCTTTCTCATTAATGAATCTTTTATAATCAAGTAGGGCGTAATTAACTCCAGTAGATGTTCAAAACGAGCATCGGGCATGCGAAAATAATTTTCATAGTCATCCATTTCTTGGTATTCCAGAATCTTATTTAATAAATTCAGATGTGTATATTTTTATCTATCTTGAAACCAATATTTCGCTCATTTTTTACGCTTTACACGTCTTTTTAATGCTATCGTTAATATTAACGTTAAGGATAATATATAATCGTTAAGGTGTATATACACCTAAACAAAATAAGGGCCATTTTCATTTTGGTACAAATTATTGAACATTTACATATTGAAAGTAGTAAAATATTGAGTATACAAACTCTTTGATACCTAAACTTTTTAATATTGTAGTATTCATCTAATGCTGGCAATAATTACAAATAAAATTTGATTTAAAATTCTTTTTGAAAATTTGATTCCAATTTCTTTGACGTTTTGCTTTCCTTAGCTTATTGGTTTATTAGAAATTATCAGAGTTCATTTATATCTCGAGTCAAAAACATCTTTTGCAATATGCCACAAGCACGCGGGCGTCATATGGACTCGTTGACAGCAACCAGAGTCGTTACAATGATTGAAGAAGGTCATTTGCAGCGATCTGTGGGCTTGCTATTGGGATTTTCTCGAAGAGCTATTCAAAATCTATGGAATCGTTTCCAAGAGACCGGCAGTGTTAGAAGAAGACCTGGATCGCACAACGACTTACGGCTCACAACGGGCTCACTCGTGACAGACTATTCGTAATCGATTGCATGTCGACCAGCAGGCATCAAGGAGGCGAGTTATCCGTGTTCCATTAACCAGAAATCATCGTGCAAATCGTTTAAGATTTTCCCGTCAACATTTGGACTGGGACATTAACCAATGGGGCATGGTGCTCTTCACAGACGAATGCAAAGTAATTTTTTTTAACGACGATCGGCGTATGAGAGAATGGAGAAGACGCGGCGAGAGATTTTCAGAAGCCTGCATCCATGAAGTCGATCGTTTTGGTGGTCCAAATGTAATGATTTGGGGCGGGATAAGCTTACACGGTCAAACTGAGCTCGCTTTTTTAAATGAGGGTACTGTTACTGCTCAGCGGTATATTAAGGAAGTTGTCAGACCACATGTGTTCCCATTTAACCAGCGAGCGGGTCCTGGATTCATCTTGATGCAAGACAATGCTCGTGAACACACGGCTCAAGCGACTCGGTTTGTACTAGAAGCCTTTCAAATTCAAGTGTTGCCGTGGCCGGCGAACAGCCTGGACTTAAATCCAATAGAGCACATGTGGGATCAGTTGAAACGAAGAGTTAGAGACGGTGATCAGGAAATCCACAACCAACAGCAACTCATCAACGCTGTTAAAAGGGCCTGGGAAGAGATTCCAATGGAAAATGTCAGGCATTTGATTGAGAGCATGCACTCCAGGCTTGAAGAGTGCGTAGCGAAACGAGGGCGGCATACCCGTTACTAAAAAATGAGCATGGAGTTTTTTTTTTTTTGTTTTCAGCAACTTTACATTGTTTTTATTTTTAACCTTAATGTGTTTTTTCTTTCTAAAGGAAATAAACAATTTAATCATTATTATTGAAATAAATTTATTGGTCTACAACAACATTAGTTTGTTATGGAGACAAATATATAAATATTGGTTTTATTATTTTCATGGTACAGACAAAATACTTCGTGGCCCTTATTTAGTTTTAATAGCAAGTAGCAACGCAAGCTTTATTTATGTAATCACTCATATTATTGTAATACGAAACGTACGACTGTACTCTATGAAATTTACCGTGTTACTGACGCGATTCATATTGTGTGTGTAGTATACCAAAATCTTACTAGATAAATATCACGTTAAATATCGCGATACATATCGAGCGTGTAGTGTAGTATTCGCCTATCGGCTTTGGCCCAAAGCCTTTGGGAGTTTGGATTAAAGGGAGCTAAGTTCAAAAGTAAATGAATTAAAAGCTATGGATTTTTTTAAACTTATCATACGTGTTTACTATTATGTTTGAAAATTTATATCAAAATGTTTATTGCTAACTAACGATGTTAATGCTAAAAAAAATGCAAACAATCAATTCCAATGAACACTGTGAAATTGACCAAAGGAAATCTGTTTTTATGAGAAATACAAAACAAAAGGATCTCGTCTTCGTTTTGTTAAAATCAAGTGTAGGGTTACAGTTCTGAACAAAGGACAAATAAGGAAATTAATTTCCGGTTGGTTTTCCTGGATGTTCATTGATTAACCGTTGAAGGAAGTGAGTAGAGGTTTCCGCTAAGGTTGACTTGCTTTCTAAATAGATAAATGCTAAGTAAAGTTGGTTCAGCCCCGTTTTCTGATGACCTATTAGCTGATCATTAGATTGTTAAACAAGGAGGGAGCGAACTATTTCACTGGAGATATTTTGGCGCTCGAATGAAGTTAGAGCGCAAATAATTCTAGAGTGAAATGAATGCTTTCACCCGACTGTGAGAAAATAAAATAAGTTTTCGTGTGTGGTGGTCAATGTGATGATGAGGTATTATATAATTTGAGGAAGATATATAGCCACAAGACTTTGTACAGAATGTTTTTTTTAAATTACTACAATTAGAACGCCAGACATTTGGCCACGATTACACCTGATGTTAAGTGTCAATGCAGACTAAGATGGAACATGTCATACAACACACGATTGAAAGGAGTAAGGGCACGGAAGAAAACGGAGTGCATAAAACGCGGACGATATCAAATAACTCAAATCGTTGTTAGAAATGTCGCTCGAATTTACCTGTATCTTTAGACATACTCTTATTAAGCTGCCAAAAAAAAACATAAAAATTACGAAGTTATGAAATTAAAAAGTGCCGATGTAAAATGAAAAAAAAAAGTCATTTCATTATGGGCGGCAGCCTAATTAATAGTTTTAATTGTTTATTTTTCGTTCAGGCAAGGAAGGAGGTAATCGCTTAATCGAGTAATCGCTTGGAACACAATTTTTGACTTCGTAACTTTGTTTGAACTTGTTAGGAGGTCAACATGCCAAAAGTACCAGCCGGTACTACTTGAACCGGAAAGAGGGAGAGGGTTTGAACGTATAATTTTAGGTTTTGCATATTTCATGAAATATGCTTCCTAGCATCATATAACCTTCTACAAAATCAAAGCTAATATTTAAGATTTGCTGCAAGTATTACTCAGTCAAGTTTTGAACTGACTTCAAAAAAGAAATGAAAACCTTTCAGTTCGCACTGAATACATTTGACATTGTTAGAATTGGATAGTGTGATGCTCCGGGGTGGGACCACCTTGAGATTGGCGAATTTAATATGCAAGAAAAAAATGTAGATAATGTGTATATAATTGTATACTCAATTAAAAAAAAATGTATATCTATAGATTCGTTGTAAAATCAAAATCAATGTGGGCCCGCTGGAGAGCATACTCACCAGCGGGCCCACCAGGATAATTCCGCTACCTAAGGATTTTTAAATTTCTTTTATGACACCATAAAATGTATATTAAATTTTTAACAATCTACTATAGTCAATTCCATATTTAGTTTAGTCTATAAATTGTTACGACTCCTTTTAAATTTGCCTCCGGAATATCTCAAGGTGGTCCCGCCCCGGAGCAGCACGTCGATTCAATTATTACAGGAAACCATAAAATGTATAATTAATGTGTAGTCAATTTCATATTGACTACACATTAATTATACATTTTATGGTGTCATAAAAGAAATATGAAAATCCTTAGGTAGCGGAATTATCCTGGTGGGCCCGCTGGTGAGTATGCTCTCCAGCGGGCCCACATTGATTTTGATTTTACATTGAATCTATAGATATACTTTTTTTTAATTGAGTCTACTATACTTGTTTCTGAAGTTTACGCGAATATTACTCATTGAAATAAAACAACTTTTTTACGGATTAACTTTTCGTGAGTTTATTAATTTTATCCCGACGTTTAGAACACTTTACAGCGTTCGTGGTCACGGGTAGACTAAGATGTTATTTGTCATTTACAGTTTTGAAAAATATACACTGCCGTCACTCATATTATTAATTAACGTTCCTATCCACGCAGAAAGAGCTAACTGTGTCTTGTGATCTTGCAGTGAGTGGTCTAGCTTGGGTCCTAGTTAGAACTGGATCCCATGCAGGTGGAATTTTCCAACCATCTTTTCTGTTGAAAATTGGATGTTTTCTTATTTCTATAGCTTCGCGTAGCATACGTGGAATGAACCTACGTTCTTTTGATAGTACTTTAGGTTGGTGAAAACGTATGAATTGGTTGGGTTTGTAAGTAAGGCATGTTCACACACTGCAGATTTTATGTTTCGTCTATGTTTAACGTCAGCTATATGTTCTTTTATCCGCACGCCTATCGTTTGGTTTGCCCGATGTAGGAAAGGCCACAGTCACATTCCAGTCTATACACCCCTGAATCTTGAAGAGGTATGGTGCACTTGACAGGTGATAAAAATTGGTTAATCTTCTTTGGCGGCTTGAAATAAGTCTTGATGGAAGCTCGCTTCAAGATATTCCCAATCTTGTCTGTGACCCCCATGATGTAAGGTAGTACGGCAGGTGGGCGTTCAACTGTCATGGGCTTGGCACTGGCACGGGGTCTGCAACGATGTGGTACTGGAAGCTGGTTGTCCCGTAGTACCTTCCTTACATGCTGAAGTTCAGCAGCCAGGTGTCGGTCGTCACAGATGCCCAACGCTCTCTGAAACAAAGTTTTGCCCACGGTAGCTAACTGTGAAGGATGATGGTGAGATGCACCATTGAGATATTTGTCTGTATGGGTGGCCTTTCTAAAAACTGTGTGGCTAAATGTGTTATCAGAATTCCTAGTAAGTAAAACATCTAAGTAAGCTAGTTTATTGTTTGCCTCAATTTCCATAGTAAATTGTATTTGTGGATGAATAGAGTTAAGATGGTTCAAAAAAGCAGAAACTTTATCTGTGGGTATTATTGTGAAGGTGTCATCTATGTACCGTTTATAAAACCTTGGTGATATAGGTGATGTGTTCAAAGCTGTGGCATCAAAATCTTCCATAAAGATATCAGCAACAACAGGTGATACTGGGGAACCCATCGCTACACCATCAATTTGTATGTAGAATTCACCATCCCATAATAAATAGCCAGATGTAAGGCAATGCTCTAAAAGTTCTGCATACTCTATGGGCATATCCAATTCAACTAACTTCCTTCTGGTAATTTCAATGCAGTCTTTCACAGGTAAACTTGTAAATAGGGACTGTACATCAAAACTAACCATTGTTTCATTTTCTGCCAATTGCAAGATCTTTATTTGGCTTATGAACTCATAGGAATCCTTAACATGTGCCGTAGTTCCTCCTCGTAGTACAGATAGTGTTTTCGCCAAATGCTTCGCCAGCTTGTACGTTGGGGAATCAATCTGACTCACAATAGGACGAAGAGGAACATTGGTTTTGTGTATTTTAGGCAGCCCATACAGTTTAGATGGTTTTGCACATGTTGGTACTAATTGCTTAGCATCAAGATTTAAACTATCGCTATGTTTTTTTACTAGGTCGCTGGTTTTCTTTAATATTTTGCTCGTTTGATCTATTTTTACATGTTTGTAGGTTGTTTCGTCCGATAGCAACTGTTATATTTTGAGTTTATAATCCGATGTATCCATTATAACCGTAGCGTTTCCTTTATCTGCACGTAAGATTGTCAATTCCGGTTTAGATTTTAAGTTCTTAAGGGCTAAATATTGGTCACGAGAAAGATTCGACTTGGGTATTTTGCTATGTCGTAAGACGCATGATATGTCTTGTCGTATTGATTCTGCGTCTTCTTTCTTCAAATCATTCTTTACTAAACAATCCACTAAACAATCCTCTACGCTGCAAATTATGTTTTCAAAAGGAATTTTTCGCGGTGTTACTGCAAAATTGAGACCTTTACTAAGAATATCAATGGTGTTTTCATCCAATGTTTGTTTTGATAAATTGACAACTGCCCGGTTTCTGTTGTCTATGGTTGGAGATGTGACATTCGATGCGTGCCGTTTTACTAAATTTTGCGATGACAGTTTGTTGTATTTTTGTATTTGTGTTAGTTTGCATTCGTTATATTTTGATGTTTCGCGTTTATTAAGAACCTGAATGCATTCTTCAAAATCTAGTAGGGACAGTTTTGAGTCTACTATTATATACACATTATCTAAATTTTTTTCTTGCATATTAAATTCACCAATCTCAAGGTGGTCCCGCCCCAGAGCAGCACGTTGATTAAATTATTACAGGAAAATAATAAAAATAAACCATCCAGTGAAATAATCATTAACTAACTAAATAGCATATCACGCCAATACGTCCTGCTCCTGATAGAAAACCACACTCACTTACTCCTAAAGTGCCAATGCCTTTTTACCAGGCGTTTCTCTAATATTCCGGAGGCAAATTTAAAAGTAGTCGTAACAATTTATAGACTAAACTAAATATGGAATTTAAAAATCCTAAACGCCAGCCGCCATGTTCTATTCGAGAGTGACGTCATAAGAACAGAATCAATGTAGATTTCTTTGAGGGAATTATAAAATCACATTTAACTCTTAACTGCGAATTTGTAGCTTGTTTCAGTTTTTTGCACATTTAAAACATCGTTTTACAATGGAGGAAGGATTCGTAAAAGCAGACAGTACAAATCTGGCTAAAATTGACTCGCTTATGATAGCAAAATTCTTTGCGTGCAATAACGATTTCTTTTCTGCCGAATTCAGAAATATTAAAACAGTCATGTAAGTATATTCTGTTAATTTTTTAAAACTACATTATCACATTTACAAATCTTAATCATTTGATTTTGGTGTTCCTGAAAAGTTTTGTTTACGTACCTGATAAATTACTTTTCTTGAGTCTTTAATGTTGTGTTGTTAGTTTAGGTTAGGAGGTCAACATATCGAAATCCCATCCCGCATCCCTTAAGCCGGGAATCTGGGAGTATGGGGAGGGTTCGAAGGTTAAATTTTAGAGTTTTCGTCTAATTATCGGAAAACATACGTTTCTGAGACATGAGACCTTCTACAAAATGAAAGCTAAAGAGATTTTGCAACAATTTTAACTCATTCAAGTTGTAAACCGACTCCAAAAAAGAAGTTTATCATTTCGACTTGTATATTTTGTGACTTCCATGGAATAGAATAATATTTGCGTATGATGTTCTAATTAGGATTCCAAACACGTGTGCTAAATTTCGTTAGTGTATGTTTGTTTGTATGTTTTATATTCATATATTTGTATAATTTTATTGTTTTTCACGGAAATCCCGCATACGATATGGTAAATAAGGGTATGTTTTTAATTCATTTGAGCATATTCTCATTTAGGGAATAGTGTGAAATTTATAAAAGGAGGTTCAGTAATTTGAGATATAAGCAAAAAGAAATTCTATGAAATAAAAAATATTTTACTTTAATCTTTTAAACTGCTTTTAAAATACTCCGTAAAAAACAAAAGAATTCAATGAATTGGTTTTCACAAAACAGAAGACAAAAGTGTTGTTTACGCCTTTTTAACGACTTTTTTGGAGCCGGTTGTAAAGTTTGAAGAAGTATTTTTTTATTCCATAGTATTTGTTTTTGCCCACATCTCAAAAACTACTATTTAAAATATAAAAGTAATATTGGTAATATGGTATATTAATACGAACAAGCACACACTTGCGAAATTCAACACACTTATTTGGTTGGACGCTATAGATCATAATACTCAAATATTTGGGTATCCAATGTGTGATGCTCCGGGGCGGGACCACCTTGAGATTGGCGAATTTAGTATGCAAGAAAAAAATGTAGATAATGTGTATATAATTGTATTCTCAATTAAAAAAAATGTATATCTATAGATTCGTTGTAAAATCAAAATCAATGTGGGCCCGCTGGAGAGCATACTCACCACCGGGCCCACCAGGATAATTCCGCTACCTAAGGATTTTTAAATTTCTTTTATGACACTATAAAATGTATATTAAATGTATAACAATCTACTATAGTCAATTCCATATTTAGTTTAGTCTATAAATTGTTACGACTACTTTTAAATTTGCCTCCGGAATATTAGAGAAACGCCTGGTAAAAAGGCATTGGCACTTTAGGAGTAAGTGAGTGTGGTTTTCTATCAGGAGCAGGACGTATTGGCGTGATATGCTATTTAGTTAGTTAATGATTATTTCACTGGATGGTTTATTTTTATTATTTTCCTGTAATAATTTAATCAACGTGCTGCTCTGGGGCGGGACCACCTTGAGATTGGTGAATTTAATATGCAAGAAAAAAATTTAGATAATGTGTATATAATAGTAGACTCAAAACTGTCCCTACTAGATTTTGAAGAATGCATTCAGGTTCTTAATAAACGCGAAACATCAAAATATAACGAATGCAAACTAACACAAATACAAAAATACAACAAACTGTCATCGCAAAATTTAGTAAAACGGCACGCATCGAATGTCACATCTCCAACCATAGACAACAGAAACCGGGCAGTTGTCAATTTATCAAAACAAACATTGGATGAAAACACCATTGATATTCTTAGTAAAGGTCTCAATTTTGCAGTAACACCGCGAAAAATTCCTTTTGAAAACATAATTTGCAGCGTAGAGGATTGTTTAGTGGATTGTTTAGTAAAGAATGATTTGAAGAAAGAAGACGCAGAATCAATACGACAAGACATATCATGCGTCTTACGACATAGCAAAATACCCAAGTCGAATCTTTCTCGTGACCAATATTTAGCCCTTAAGAACTTAAAATCTAAACCGGAATTGACAATCTTACGTGCAGATAAAGGAAACGCTACGGTTATAATGGATACATCGGATTATAAACTCAAAATATAACAGTTGCTATCGGACGAAACAACCTACAAACATGTAAAAATAGATCAAACGAGCAAAATATTAAAGAAAACCAGCGACCTAGTAAAAAAACATAGCGATAGTTTAAATCTTGATGCTAAGCAATTAGTACCAACATGTGCAAAACCATCTAAACTGTATGGGCTGCCTAAAATACACAAAACCAATGTTCCTCTTCGTCCTATTGTGAGTCAGATTGATTCCCCAACGTACAAGCTGGCGAAGCATTTGGCGAAAACACTATCTGTACTACGAGGAGGAACTACGGCACATGTTAAGGATTCCTATGAGTTCATAAGCCAAATAAAGATCTTGCAATTGGCAGAAAATGAAACAATGGTTAGTTTTGATGTACAGTCCCTATTTACAAGTTTACCTGTGAAAGACTGCATTGAAATTACCAGAAGGAAGTTAGTTGAATTGGATATGCCCATAGAGTATGCAGAACTTTTAGAGCATTGCCTTACATCTGGCTATTTATTATGGGATGGTGAATTCTACATACAAATTGATGGTGTAGCGATGGGTTCCCCAGTATCACCTGTTGTTGCTGATATCTTTATGGAAGATTTTGATGCCACAGCTTTGAACACATCACCTATATCACCAAGGTTTTATAAACGGTACATAGATGACACCTTCACAATAATACCCACAGATAAAGTTTCTGCTTTTTTGAACCATCTTAACTCTATTCATCCACAAATACAATTTACTATGGAAATTGAGGCAAACAATAAACTAGCTTACTTAGATGTTTTACTTACTAGGAATTCTGATAACACATTTAGCCACACAGTTTTTAGAAAGGCCACCCATACAGACAAATATCTCAATGGTGCATCTCACCATCATCCTTCACAGTTAGCTACCGTGGGCAAAACTTTGTTTCAGAGAGCGTTGGGCATCTGTGACGACCGACACCTGGCTGCTGAACTTCAGCATGTAAGGAAGGTACTACGGGACAACCAGCTTCCAGTACCACATCGTTGCAGACCCCGTGCCAGTGCCAAGCCCATGACAGTTGAACGCCCACCTGCCGTACTACCTTACATCATGGGGGTCACAGACAAGATTGGGAATATCTTGAAGCGAGCTTCCATCAAGACTTATTTCAAGCCGCCAAAGAAGATTAACCAATTTTTATCACCTGTCAAGTGCACCATACCTCTTCAAGATTCAGGGGTGTATAGACTGGAATGTGACTGTGGCCTTTCCTACATCGGGCAAACCAAACGATAGGCGTGCGGATAAAAGAACATATAGCTGACGTTAAACATAGACGAAACATAAAATCTGCAGTGTGTGAACATGCCTTACTTACAAACCCAACCAATTCATACGTTTTCACCAACCTAAAGTACTATCAAAAGAACGTAGGTTCATTCCACGTATGCTACGCGAAGCTATAGAAATAAGAAAACATCCAATTTTCAACAGAAAAGATGGTTGGAAAATTCCACCTGCATGGGATCCAGTTCTAACTAGGACCCAAGCTAGACCACTCACTGCAAGATCACAAGACACAGTTAGCTCTTTCTGCGTGGATAGGAACGTTAATTAATAATATGAGTGACGGTAGTGTATATGTATGATTTTTCGCCTCTTCTTGATTTGAAGATTAAAGATGTATCATCAGCAAACAGAACTATCTCACAGGAGTCCTTTGAATAAAAAGGAAGGTCATTAATATAGATCAAAAACAGCAAAGGTCCCAATATTGAGCCCTGGGGCACTCCCATTTGAAGCGGGGCACCTGAGGAGTTAATGCCATTAACGTTTACTGTTTGTAGTCTGCCTGAAAGGTAAGAATTCAACAGTTTTGACGCATTATTAGATACACCGTAATGTTCCAGCTTGATAATGAGTGTTTGATGATCGACACAATCAAATGCCTTCGATAAGTCACAGAATACACCTATCGCATCATGTTTATCTTCATAGGCATCCAAAATGTGTTTGACGAGTGCCACCCCAGCATCTGTTGTATTTCTACCTTTGGAGAAACCAAACTGTTTCTCATGCAGTAATTTGTGAAGTTTAAAATGAGAGAGCAATTGATTAAATATAACTTTTTCAAAAATTCTGCTAAATGCAGGTAGAATGGAAATTGGCCTGAAGTTGCTTGGGTCACTTTTTCTCCTGGCTTAAATAAAGGTATAATTTTACTATATTTCAGTAAAGTAGGAAATTGACCTTGATCAATACATTCGTTGAATATATGTGCTAAGTGAGATGCTACGAGAGGTATAATGGGTTTTATTGTGTCAGTTGATATTCCCCATATATCCTCAGTTTTTTTTTGTTTTAATTCCTTGAAAGTTTTAACGATCATCAAAGGGTTAATATAAGTAAAATCAAATGAGGAGTTACACCTGTCAACACACGATACCAGCAGTGATTTAGCATGCAGAGCGCACGAATTAAGTTGTTTTGTGGTTTCGATGGGTATATTACAGAAGTACTTCTCGAAGGCACCTGCAACTTCATTGTCAGATTTAATATTTTTATTATAATTTTTTAATGTAAACGTATGATCACGTGGTTTATTTTTACAAGTTTCTTTGTTTATAATATCCCAAGTCTCTTTAATTTTATTACTGGATTTATTAATTTTATCACGTATATAATTAGATTTAGCTACCATGCAAACATTCTTGAATAACTTTGAGTATTTTTTAACATATTCTAAAAATATTGGGTCATTATTTCTATATACTTTTTGATTATATATTTCAAACATTTTTTTCCTACTGATGTGTATGCCTACTGTAGCCCAGTCACTGAATTTTGGTTTTAGGTTGTTTATAACTAATTTCTTTTTAGGAAAATTTTTGTCAAATTCACTTTTAATTAATTCAAAAAAATGCTTATATTGGTTATTAACATTGTCATTAATAAAAGGCAAAAGCGGAATTTTATCACTTAAGTTAGATTTAAATTTTTCTTTACGGAAATCAGTGACTGGTCTAAATTTAATTTCATTTTTAGTCGGCACAAAACGGTGTTCAAACGTGACAGACTGTCCACAGTAATCGGATTTTACAAAATTTACTATAGATTTTTTAATCACACTGGAGTTACAAAATATTTTGTCTAAGCAAGTAGCTGTTGTAGCAGTAATTCTAGTTGGTTCAGCAAAAACAGGAATTAAATTAAAGGATTTGAAAAGGCTTAAAAACCTCACTCGATAGGTTTTTTCTTCATCTATAATATCGACATTGAAATCGCCACATACAACTACTTTCTTTTTATTTGTAAATAATTTCCTGAGTGAGTCCTCCATAATAGACTCAAATAATTTAAAATTACCAGTAGGGGGCCTATAAACACAAACAATTATGTAATCGTCCAGCTCTGCACATGATATCTCAATAGTTCGTTCAACAGAAAGAGATACAATATCTTTGCGCTCTTTACATTTTAAATTATTATTTATTAATATAAGTGACCCGCCATGGATGGCTGTTTCCCTTGAGAACGAACTAATAAGGCTACAATTTTCTATAGACAACATAAGTTCATAATTTTTGAGCCAGTGCTCAGTGACAAAAACATGAATATTCCTTTCTTGTATGAATAATTCTACTTCTAATTCCTTCCCGGATAAGCCTTGGATAATTTGATGCACTATGTTTAAATGATTTGAAATTTTTGAGCTCGCTAAGTTATGTTCTAAGCAAGAGTTTTCCTCTATTGTCTGAATATTTAATTTAAATAATTGTTAATTGGAACGGATTCCAATGGTAGAATATTCATGTCAATGGTCTGCTCAATAGAAGCAGACTTGGTAGCCAAGTTCTTGGCTGAACAATCTATACAATATGATAGCGAAAAAGCTATTTGTCTTTTGAGATAATTATTCACATAATATTTATCTCTCGTCAGTTAAATCTTATTTTTAAAATAATTATTAATGTCAATTACATGGAATTTGTGAACATTATAGAATGTCAATTTATGCATGTCCAGGTTTATTTATACCTGTGATTATTTTCTTCGTCTGGCAAGCCGCTGCTATATGGTAAGGTAAACAAAACAATTTTACCTATATTTAGCAATTTTAAACTTTCAAAAATATTTATGAATTTCTTTTTGTTTACATTACCTGTATTTCCTATAAAAAATATTAGGGTAGAATTAACACTGAATTTAAAACTAAGTATTTTATTGATAACAACATCATGAGATGCTCCAGGCATGCAGTGATTTATCACACTTTGTCCCATATATTGTGCAAGTATGGGCCCCATGTTTTTACCCATCTCATCACTAAACATAACTATATTATTTGTTGATTGGTATGGAGTTTTGTTAGGCAGGAAACTGTTGGATTGTACACAGGACAGTTTGAGGGGGCTTGTGGTTGATTTGTGAAGTGATGATGACTCACACCCGGACCCAACAAACATCAATGGGTTGGAATTTGATTTAGAAGGGTAATTACAATCGCAAGAAGTTATGATGTCTGTTAACATCTGGATGTGTTCACCACACTCTTTTTTGGTACATTTATATGTCTCAGTCATTATTTTGAATGAGAGTTTGAGATTTTCTAATTCATTTTCTAATTTCAATATGTCTTTTCATATTTTGTCACACTATTTTGTAATATTAAAGAACATGCATCTAACTCATCGCCAAGTTGCCTTCTCTCATTTATATATTTTACTTTTGTAAACAAACAATTTTGTTTTTTAACTAATTTATTTGTTTTTTTTATAAACCTGTTAATTCTAACATATTTCTTAAATTCGTTTTTACTGCACCTTGAAATCCCTGTAGAGGTTGTGGTAGGGGAATCCGTTGTTAAATCTATAGTTACAATAGGTGGACTTCCAGGTGCAATTTGGATCTGGCTTGGCGCACTACCAACTAACTTGTCAAATAAAAGGCTGGTTTGGCTGTCAATGTAGTTTTGCTTCTCCATCTCCAAGTGGTGAATATGATCTCGGGCCTCCTCAAGATCTTGTTGAAGGGCAGTTATGCGATTGAGGTTCTGCTCGTACTCCTCACAGCACTCACCGAACCCACTTATGACGGATTGCAGCTTGTCACGTTCGTCAATTAATAAGCCGTAGTTGGTGTACAGCTCAGCCATCTCTTTCTTCAATTGACTGTTACTATCCAGCACATCCAACAGTATCCTCTCATTGTCTTCGCTTTCCCTATTCAGTTGCTCAATCCGTTCCTTGGCCGCCTGCAGTTCCTTCAAAGCCAGTAGGAGTTTAGATTCCTCCTGGCGAGCATAGGCTTTGCGAGTAAGCATCTTTACGCTCAATCAAAATAAAAACACGTAAAAAGTAAGCCAAGGAATTGGTTGATCAACTAGAGGTTAGATATTTGTTAACGTAAATACGTAAAAAATATAACCTCAACGCGAAAAAAAAATGTTCGTAAGGCGTAATTTTATAGTTAAATATGTGTCATACGTGAACTATGACGCATAAACAAGATAATTAGAAATATCAGAAAGAGAAAACAATGATTCACAATATTTCACAAGTTCGAATTCGCAATGTCATTGACCGGTTATCACAGTTACACATAAACACTAAAGTCCGTGAGTTGTTGCACTTTTTTTACACTAGCACTTAATTATACAGTTTAGTTATGTTTAATGTTGATTTTGAGCCGCTAAATAACTATTAAATTAATTAAATTCGATGTTTAAATATGAGACAAATGCAATCCAGCTGTTAGCGGTAGTGTTGCCAGACAAAAAAAACTGTATCCTTTTAGGGGATAGTACTTCTATGATTGCGAAGCAGTTCTGACATTTAAACAGCTCTGTTTTACTATCAAATCTGTGTTGTCAAGGAATTAGGGGGGACAAGTCAAAAATATTGTAAAGTTAGGTTTTTGCACCTATGACTTCAAAACATTATAATACTTCACGGAATATGGGACAGGACAAAATTTAAGTTCACATTATATTGATAATATGATTATTATTACTTAATTAAATAAATATGTTATTCATACCATTGTAGTATTATTATACTGATAATATTAGTTAACACTGAATGAGAATTGAACAGCCTGAAAATTAAACGGATTAAGTTGGATCAAGGAAAAAAATTCTGATGAATTTCGGGGGGTACTGCCCCCCGAAATTCATCAGAATTTTTATCATAGATATTTATAAATAACTAGTCACACATATATGGTAAGTGACACAAAGAGTACGCGTAACTTACCAAAATTTCAATGTCCACAAACTTGTTTCTTACGTGCCAAAGACAATAAATGTGTTTTCGCTTCTAACTTTACACGTACGAAAAAAGAGATACTGATTCACCAAAGTGTCTGCACCAATGATACCCATCGACACTGAACGACACTCGTGAGTTATTTAATTAAAACTTCGCTTCGAAACAATAGTAGGAAGTGCAGAAACAACACTCGGTAACTTGTAAGTGTCTATATGGTGAAATTTCTGTGAAGTTTTCTCCCATACTAAAAGCTTTCAAACTCTCTCAACACCTGTAGCTCAGGTAAAATACCGTTTGGCGCGAAAATATGAACATCAATAAAACCTTTGTGTATAACTTATTCTTGCCACTAGGAATTAGGATCTGCCGAGTTCTACCAAAATTTTAGGCGTCCTCTCCACCGTAAATAATGCACATTTCACAGAATAGGCAAGTACCATATTTTAAGTATTACACGCAGAAAACTACATAAAATATGATACCACAATGGGGTCCACACCCATATCACCTGGAAGGGTTAAAATTATGTCGAGCTCCCTTATTGTAGCCACTCCAGTATCCTTTGGGAACTCAACTCTCGAAGTTGTCGACGAGTACGACTTTGAGAACGAGGTCAATCGGGGAATTTAGCTCGGCTGGGCAGCGTTCGAGAAATTGCGCATGAGTTTCTTCTAATCACAACTACCTCAGCATCTGATGATGAAATTCATCAACCAGTGTGTGTTATCAGTGACGGCATACGGATCCGAAACATGGACTCTAACTATGGGCCTAATAAAGAAGCTCAAAATCACACAACGAGCGACGGAGAGGTATAAGCTGAGTGTTTCTCTACGGGATCGAAGACGCAGCGAAGGAGAACCACTTTGTCCTTTTGGACACCCAAATTTTGATAGGACTCAGCAGATTCTGATTCCTAGTGCCAAGATGAAGTTATAAACAAAGGTTATTTATGTACACATTTTGCCGCAATACCCTACTTTTCTTGAGCTACTGGAGATAGTTACGTTTCATCTCACGAGTCATCATGAGCGACACTTACTAACTCTGATATTGTAAGACATATGAAGTTTCATTTAAGTTTCTGTTGAAAATATTGTCATTTCATAGTTCTTGTTTGGTACCTATGTATCAGTATTTAATTGTTATCTCGTTTCGTATTTCATTTAACTCGTGCTTAATGTTTATATTTATTGACGATCTCCGTGGTGTAGTAGCTAAGCACGCTGGGTTTCAAGGCATCGCCGCTTCGAGGTCCCGGGTTTAATTTCCAGTCGAGTCAGTGTAGAAATCATAATTTCCTATACAGGGTGTTGACTTGGTCAGTGATATCCAACTCAGGGATGATAATATGAGTTATGTTTATTTTAAAAAATGTTTTTTTTTTTAATTCTGAGCAAATTTTATACAAGACTAGCGGTCCCCCGCGACTTCGTCCGCGCGTTTTGAGTTTGCTCCCTCCCCTCCCGTCGCAGCGTCATGTTTTATATCCTAAAGCCTTTCTCGATAAATAAGCTATCCAACACAGAAATATTTTTTCAAATCGGTCCAGCAGTTCCTGAGATAAGCGCGTTCAAACAAACAAACTCTTCAGCTTTATAATATATTAGCGCAAGCGCACGTTGTACTTAAGCTGCGAACATTATTTTGGTGCGGAGTTATGTTAAAACTGTGATAGCTCCTAAGATATTTATTGAAATCAAATGATATAAAGGGCAACTTGGTTCTAAATGAAATGCTCGTGATGATGAATGTACTTATTTTGATAAGAATAAATACCTGTGTGTATAATACATCTCTAAAAATAATGCATTATTTTTTTACAAATTTATTAACATAAAAAAGGTTGTAGTAAGTCAACCATAAAAGATAGACTTATGCTGTCGCGGACTTTATTATAGAACTCTTAATGCTGAACAATCTTGTCATACATGATTTTTGTGTAACTTAAGCGGTTTCCGCAGCGTATGCAGCGGAAGCTCTCAAAAGGAATATCTTTCTCCCGTTTTCGCAACATTTTTCATTTCTGCTGTGGTCTTATGAGTTGTATCTTTATGTTATATAGCTTAAAGCCTTCCTCGATAAATGGACTATCCAACGCAAAAAAAATTTTTCAAATCGGGCCAGTAGTTTTTGAGATTAGCGCGTTCAAACAAACAAACAAACAAACTCTTCAGCTTTATAATATTAAGTATAGAAAACCTCTTCACAACATTCAAAAAATTACAAAACTAATGGGAAACTCGCACCCTAGCGCGTAGCTAGCGCTTATCTACGAAAAACTACGCCGTAACTAGTAATTACTAGCTCCTCTTATCCTCTTATTATTGTCACGTGGACAGCTTATTTTATGTCATTTAAACCAATAATTTAGTTTTGTAAATCTATAAAAGTAAAAAGAAATATCAAACTGGGCACTTCCAAATATTTTATAGTATTTTTGTACAAAAAAATCATATGTTCACTCTTTCTCTTAAGTTAACTTAGCAAAAAAGATTTAAGTATTTAGCGATGGCGGACGGAGTGAGCACCAGGGATTTGTTTTACTCATGAACGCACAATAAAAGTGGTTTGTTTTTATGCTGAATAGTCTTATTTCTAGCCAATTCACACAATTTAAACGATGGAATGCGAATCTATAGTTGTTTCATAGAGATACAATAGCGTGTGGATGGAGTGAGCACAATAAATTAATAGTAAATGTTTTAATACAAAACTTGACGATCTAAAATAACAGGCTCCAATTAAAGAAAGGTTTAACAAAAAAAGAACACTGAATGAACCGACTTACTTCAACTTATACTAGTATGGAGATATGGCTGACCGCTTGTGAGGACTGAGTGAGCACACATTTAACCAAATATCTTTCATTCAATCGTATTATAAAAAGAAAACCTTGTTTCTGTTGTGTCAAACCTGTAACTAAATTAAAAATATACATTTAATTGAATCTGGAGCTGCTCACCTGGTGGAAACGCAGACAGTTTTATTGAGCCTTACACAAACAAGTGACATCCCGATCTTTAATATAAATTCCCTTTTCAGATATTCAAAATAAACGTTAATAACTCTCATCATAAACTTTTGGGTCGGTTGAAGACTTTGAGTAGGCATTTTAAACGACTTCAAAAGAAGGAGGTTGTCGATTCGACTGTATGTTGTATTTTTACGGACTTCAAATAAAGAAAAGAAAGGTAATCTTCAAGTATATATATCTATCCAGAAATGTTTTCAAACACGTGTGCTGAATTTCGTAAGTGTATAGATGTTTGTATGTTTGTCCACGGATTTCTCGGTCTCGGATGCCCAGGCCTGGCACATTTTAAGCGTGTATTGAGCGGAAAAGTTAAGATTAAAGTTGCGACATATCTAATTGAAGTAAAAAAAATGTCTTAACTTAGGGTATCTATAGTTTGAGTTTCATCAAAATCGGGTCAGTAGTTTTTGAGCAACGGGTAATAAATAACTTAAAATCATGTGATAAAAAAACGACTTTATAAAAACTGTTTGTGTACGCAAGTTTGATATCATGCACCGACTGCAAATGAATTTGTTTCTCCTAAAAAGAAGGGAAATGCGTTATTTAAATTTTCTATCGATTGTTTGAGGCGGTTAAATTTTGAAAAGTTTTTTTTTTTGTATTTATGTTCCCTCATATCTCAGTGTTTTTTTTTCTACCTAGAGGATGCACCTTTTAACATTTGTTGTCAAGTTGGGATCTACTGATGAGATCTTGCTATTATCGAGGGAAAGGCAAATAGAGTGTTATTGTACTAGTATTTTAATGTTGTCATGTTTTTACGTCTCATGGTGACCATTTCGTGAAGCTGAGATGATTTAACTCCTTGACGCTTAGGAGTTCAGTGATTAAAATGCCAGAACCTATGTTAGTTACATTTTAGCTTAAGAATAAGCAAAAGCTAAAGTTAAAAGGTGTAACCTCACACTCCCCCGCTCCTATTTATTACTAAAAATTGAAAATAAAATTATTTTTTATAAAAAGATTAAGAACCCCTACAAAAACAAAATGTACTAAAAAGTCTCAAATAAATTCGTGACTCTTTAAAAGAAGAACCCCTTTTAAGGCGAACAATCATTTTTAGAGTTATTGCCAATGCGATGGCACCGACTCCAAAAAAAAATTGTCAAGAGTTTATTAAATAATGATTAGTGCTTTTTGTTTTTGAAGTCTGTTTTTACTTTTGCAATTATACCTACAAGTAAAACATTATTTATTGCTGGGATTTTTGTTTTATATTGGTATTGAGATTGTTGTTTTTATTATTAGGCAAAACTTAATATGTAATAACCTACCCTATTTGTTGTTTACAAACCCAGAATCATCATTTTCGATCAAATGACAAATTAAACTGTACCAATAAAGTGTATCAAAGTACTCTAGGTCCCACTGCGGAACAATCTGGTTAGGAAAACCGAACTTCCACCCCACTTCTGATAGAACTTAAATAAACGAAAAGTTGACCAGTTCGTGATATTTCATGGTTTAGATTGACTGAGCATTGGGTACATATACTTGATTCTGAAGTTTACTTAGTCAGTAAATCATCATTCTATTGCTGTTGGTTTCTTTAATGTTGTCAAAAAATACTTGTTGATGTTTTATATGGCTATATAACATAAATATGGATATTTTTATACCTATGAAAGTAAACCTAAGAAGATACGAAAGTGAAACTAAGAAGATTCACAGCCTATTTCATAATGTCGTTATATATGACCAAAATTCACACGAAATAACGTTCCTTATTTGAATTCTTCGTTGGTTAAAACTTACTTGTCGATGGCGAAAAGGGCTCTTTTGATTGTAGGTTTAAAACGAATAAAAAAGATTTATGGCACAGATTTTTAGCTTAGTTTCTTGACTAAAAAAAGTAATGCCGAATTTTATTGCTAAAGAAAAAGCATAAGTTGGCTTGCTGCTAGTGACCCGACCGCAGTGTAGTTATTTTAAGGTACAGCACAACAGGGGCATATCAAAGCTTTTACCGGCCAAATCCATTTCCTTTATTTTCGAGGCAATAACATTGAATGTTAGATATAGTCGGTCATCCTTTTAATATTCTAAATGACAAAACTTATGAGGACGTATGATATGAATATTTGTTACTTATTCAGGCAAAAGCTACTGATTAGATTTTGATGAAACTTTAGTAGGTATAGTTCATACATTGGAAAAGCACATGAGGCAATACAATATTTACGCGGGTGAAGTTGCAAGGTGCCCCTAGTCTAACATATTTATTGAACAATAAGTGCCTAGCGTTATAAATGCGCGAGTGGTTTTATATAATAGCATTCCGTTAAGATGGACAATGTTCTTATTTAGGATTTAAGGGGACTGCTTTAAGTTATATGACCTTGCTCTTAGATAATTAATGAAATCAGGCGTTACTTTGCGGAAATCCATTAAGTTGAAATTAAAATAAAAATGCTTTTCCTTTGACCTTGCTCTTCTTATTTTAAAATAAAAAAAAACATTGAAACCTTCGTTCACTAGTCAGCTGGACGCACTCTTATCTTGTTTTTGCATAATTCGCGTCCATCAGCGAATGGGATGCGTCCAAATAGCTGTCTCGTGTCGAGAGTCGTTCTAGTGCGAAACTGAAGAACTCGTCCCAGTGAAACGATTGACTTCATCCGAGCGTATAAATACGCTTCAAGTCAGGCTTTTATGTTAATAATTTTAGCATAACGGCACTTATTTGCACTATACGAGTACTGTTTAGTTAAGAGCTTTCCAAACACTTCAGATTGTAACAATAAGATAAACAATAGAGCACAGAATTGAGAGAAACAAAATGTCATGAAACCTTTTAGAGATCCAAACTCACCTACATAAACACATAACCAACGTTCTCACAAATTATCATTTAGCGTATTTTTATGCTAATGGATATTTACGGCTACAACTCCAGATTACAAAATGAAAAGACAAACTTACTTCTCTTATTGTAGAAACTTCTACTAGTTGAATGAAAGAAGACGTGACGTCACTACTGAGTAAGAGGGTGAATAAACTCTAAAAAATATTACCTGGCGTCAGTCTCGCAGCTAATAGTTGTAATAAATCTAAGTTCCTCATTTCCAAGATTGCTCTAATGAGGAAAATATTTTATAAGAGATAAAACAACTAGGGAATTTATGATGGCTATTTAACCAACTTAGGCTTATTATGTCGAGCGATGTAGACGGGTAGAAAGTTTTTATTCAATGCCTGAGTTAAGTCTTTGAGATATGAAGTGAATGCACAACGTTTACACTTCTAAAATTATTAAGAACTTTTAAGAAAGCTTTGCCTTGTAATTGATTTGCTAAGAACTAGTACTTAATCAAGCAAAACTGACTTTATAACTTTGCAACTACTCGTATTTATTTAAAGTGGTTTTGTAAAACGATCCATCTACAGCGTACGTAATTCATTTTTTGTAACACAGTAAATTAAGCACTAAACTCGATTTATTTTTCAAAGCGTTTTTTGCAAATGGGTATTACAATAGATATCCTTTGCACTTGCTGTTTGATAACAATGAATGGGCAGTAAATAAAGGCCTTCGAGATGAGGGTTTGCGGCCAATATAATCAATGATATATGTACAGCCCTGCTTTTATCAGCCTGAAATTCTCGTAACACAAATTCGCTCTCGACTTTGGGTGCGCAATCTTCTTTTTATCCTAAAATGAGCCGCAAGAGGCCTCCCTTAGATTTACGCTTGCTTTCCTACGCAACATCTTAGGAATTTATTTTGCATCCTACCACTATATCATACCCGAGAGCCATTGTGTTTCACACAACTCTCAACTACTACTCTCAGTCTAGGTACTCAATCCAAGAAATATAACTTTTCATAACGATGTCAATGTCATGTGTATACACCTGAAAAGGTAGATCCAAGTGAAACCTGTATTAGATATAAGACCATTGTATAACCTTGTTTCTATACGCTATAAATATCATTTCATTTCATGGCAAATTAAAAGTGGTACTAACATACTTTTTTGATTCAGTGATTGATTTTGTAGGTCAGTAAAGTGTGGGCCTATTTGTTATGTGCTACTCGTATTAATCAATTAAGCTACAAATCATTTTACTTGACAACTCTCATTCAGCAAATCTTCTTACATTACTGACAACTGCGAAAGCATTTATATGTTAAAATAACTTGTAAGCCATTATGAAACCTTTCGATTAATTACTGTAAATCCATTGTGACGTTACGTAAACTCAATCACTAACTTTGTTGACTCGCAAATAGTAATATCAGTCCTAATTCTGTAACGACGTTTAACAGATAGTCAACCAAGCGTTCTGATAAGCTCGGACTTTAGCTAGATTTCAAAGTAAATAAATGTCTTTATTCGACCGGAATAAAAATAACATTATCAAAATAAATAATATGCCTTTTTGACTCAAGTCACCCGCTCAGCATTACTATTGGTTGCAGAGTGCATACCACGAGACTGGTTTTAAGCGAGTGCCTTAGTGTAGGTATACAAGCAAAATAAGCAATGATGCAAGGTAAAAAAATCATTCTAAATAATGGTAAAATGAAATTTCGACACTTTGATGTATGTTCAACCCTAATTTGTAAATCATGGGGAAGGTATGTTTTTTAGTGGACGTCCTTTGGCTGATAATAATTATAAACGTATGACATATACAAAGCGTAACGTCAAATGCGCACAACCTGAAAATAGGTTGATTGGAATTAGGATCACTTTTTATTATGGGTCACATTAAAAAAAACTTCATTAAATTGTTGCCTTTTCTATTTATTGATAAAACAAGCTATGCGAAAACCCGCCAAAATACGTAAACAACCAATGAATATTAAGTCTGAGGTTTAGCGCATTTAATATTACACGTTGTGTAGTATTGACTACAGGCAGGCTGAGTCAATTTTCCGACGATCTTTCCTTCGATGTGTAGACTGTAGATTCCAAATAAAACTCTTCTTTTTGAGATCGGTGACCGTGAGAGCGCGTACCATCTGGCCGTCGTCGTCGGGTTTCTTCGCCCTACTGGGCGGCTCGGGTTCGAGCCCTTGCTCCTTCCCAGGGCTTCTTCTCATGGGCCTACTGGCCCACGGTATTAGGAGCCGCTAAGCGGCCGTCTTGTGACGACAGGTCTCTTGCTTCATCTTCTGCCAGAGCCGGCTGCACAGTCGCTGCGGGCTGCCCATCAGGTGAGACCCCGTTCGGGGAGGCCCGATGAGCAGGGCAAGCTAACTGCGGCTGACTCTGGCTGGGGAGGGGATGAGAGCTAGGGGGGGGGGGGGGGTTGTGATTGGGAATCGGGTAAGTGGGAAGGCGGATTTAAGGAGCAGACCTGTCGTGGGGTTGGCCTCTTGCTCGACTCAGTTACCGTGGGCATGGGGGCTATGTTTTGTAGCCCGGGGTGTGGCCCGTGGTCCGCGGCTTCGTACATCCTTTTGGACGTGCGGACCACGAATCTCTCCAGGGCCTCCATCTTGAGGTCCCTGTGAATGGTGGCGTTTCGAACATAGCGCCCGGCCCCCGTTATAATTCGGAGCGCTATGTTCTGCTGGGATTGGAGCTGCGTACGGTGGGCTGCGCTTATCATTGCGTACCAGGCTGGGGCTGCGTATGTCAGCCTGGAGCGGACGTACGTTTTATAAATGCCCACCTTTGTTCTGGTGGGCAGGCGGGACTGGAGGACGGGGCGCAATCTTGCGCGCGCCCCGCGGCTGGAGTTGACCAGGTGCTTGACCTGGTCTTTCAAGGTGAGGCGCTGGTCCAAGTGGCAGCCTAAGTACTTGGTACTGCGCTACCACTTTATCTTCTGGCCGTTGAGAACCAGCTCGTGCATCTTCCGTCTTTGGGGGCCCGTGTAGATAGCGGCGGTTTTGCCCACGTTTACCACTATCCGCCATCTCTCCAGCCAGTCCGGCAGAACCATCTGGCCCAATCACGGCCCTTTATTCATACAAAAATACACGTCTGACTTATCGACTAATACAGATTAGTTACAAACAAGGACGGACACATAACAACATCTGCATATTCCTTCTTACGTTTTTGTAACCTACCTACATTAATCGTCATAAAATTCCCATTCGCAACAATCCACTCTATGGGTTTCCTACCTACCCTCAGAATGTGCGATATGGGGGACAGGAAATTCGAAGGCTTTACCGGCCTCACTCCACCTGAGCGAGGCAGCCTACTAGGGTCTCCCTCGCCCCTGTAACAAACTACCTACATATTTCTTAATATTTCCTAGCTAGTTAATTGTTACCCTACCTGCCTACCTAATTTGCAAATGGGAATTCCTAACTAACAGGTTTCTTATAAATTAAACACGTGTAAATTCAACCGCCTGAAAACACGTGTAAATTCAATCGCCTGAAAACACATGTAAGTTCAATTATTTAGTGCAATGGCCAATTCTCAATATATTTACATAAAACATTAAAGAATTTTAATATTGATATGCGTCACTATAAGATGCTGTTAATTATTACGTAACAACTTAATGCTTCGAGTACGGAGATTCCAGACACAATTTATTTTCAATTGTTATGGACCACAATCGTGGTCTTAGAGACTGGACGTATTAAGACAGAAAGTCGCTTAAGTAGAGACTGAATAAATTAATAACCCGACTTGGTATTACATGGATCTCACAACTTTATACCGCAGAACAACTGAGTTGCGAGACTTGGTTTTTTTGACAAGTATTGTTTTTGATGGGATTATATTCTACGCGTAACAATCAACATGGTTACCCTACATTCATTAGATGAGGACCGATGGACTAAAAGCAATTCAAAACTTTCCGGCCTTACAGAATACCGAGGTTTCTAAGGTGTATTTACTTACAAATTAGTATAATGAACATTACAAATTTGTTGTTAAACATTGATTGAGATTGAATAAACAAGTAAAAAGTTGAGTAAATTTTTATGATACAAGAGCAACCTTTACCACTTTAACATCGATAAATCAATACATTAAAAATTATAATCCGATGGCATCATTTCGTATGAAGTAGTGGCCACAACGCCAAAGGGAACATATTCCATCATTGTGAAACTGGCCGTAATAAATATTGTTTTAAGTCGAATGTTGGTCCAATTATAACTAGGTCTAAAGCTCGATTGAACAGTCAATTTTATCTTTAACAAACGTCAAATACGAGTATATTGTTATATGAAAATAGTAATGGATAGTTTTGATGGGTTATAGGTTTTCAACAGAGCTCTATTAAGCCGAATTGATATTTTAGGACACAACAAATCTCTAGAATCAAAATCAAGTTTAAAGTAGGTCCTGTGCTTGCTAGAATCATTAAGAGTATTAAATTACAATGTAAACTGTTTTATTACCACGGGACCAATGACAGAGGCACACCACTAAAGTGCTGGTTCACATAAAACTTTTATGTAGCCAGACGTGACTCGCCTGATAGAAAATATGGAATCCCAAATGGATTGACGTGAGAGGAATATTTACGCACGTGATAAGACATGTTACATGGAATTGAAATAATTTGTCGCGTTTCTATTCATGGTCCAAACAAATACCTATAGATATAACAGACAAGTGTCTAAATTTGTTTAAATTACCACGTACGTATGTACCTTCGTATTGCGTCAATCATAAATGGGAAAGATACAGAAAACTGATTGTTGCTATCACATTAAATTAATATTCTTAAGATGAAAATATGAAACGAAAACTTGCCCACGGGCGGGACTCGAACCCGCAACAATTGGCAAATCGACCAAAGCTCATTCCAATCAAATTACGTGCAGTCGGTCCGACCGTGCGATATATCTCGTTTCTTAAGGAAACGTCATTACGCGTGACGTCAACGCCATCTACCCGACTGTGTTGCAACAGCCAACTGCCAAGTATTTATTCATTACAGAATAAATTCAACGTTATGTTTATTTAGTATAGACTTTGTAATAAACGACACAGCCTGTTTATGCTCAAGTGAGTAAAATAATGTCAGTGACTGGCATGCCAAACATTTTGATCTTTTTTATTTGTTCCCACAGCTATAATTATGGCAGTTTCAGTTTATTATAATTCAGCAGATATGTCAGTACCAAAACAATAGAATCAGTACAGCTTTAAATAATTATGTACTTAATTGTTTGTTAATTAAAACAACGTCGGAGTTGATTTTACGGTGTTGGCTAGTCAATAGTTAAGGAATCCTAGCTGGCTGAAATAGATGAGCTTCTAATGTACATTCTACCGTGTGAAATTGAATTAAGTCAGGGAAAATGAGACTTCATAACTTTAATTTATTCTGTCACGTTTTACATTAAAGTTATATCAGTTCTACATTAAAGTACATTTCAACTTCCTTTTACTTCTATTTCGTTGCAGAAAATAAGACTTTGCTTACTCTTGGGACGACATAGTAGTTTTCCCTTGTTGGTCTAGCTTTCTTAGGAAGAAGATAATTTAAGCTACACATAACACAAAAATACTGTCGGGAAGGTGTGGGAAGGTATCAAATTTAAAATTGCTTTTTACTTGTTTTTTTTTTAGATTTCTATAAATGTACGAAACATCAGCTTGTTATTATTTAGTAACGTTTCTTTATTAAAGGGGTTACGTAGCCGAATGGAAAAAAACGGAACCCTTATAGTTTCGTCAAGTCTGTCTGTCTGTCTGTTCATCCGTATGTCACAGATACTTTATTTTGTAACTATAAGCACAGTGTGAACTGTTGAAATTTGGTAAGAAGATGAATCCTGTTAACCGCTTTACGGTTCTTATACAAAAAATAAAAATTATGATATTTAAGGGGGGTTCCCATACATTAAACTAAAACCGATTTTTTTTTATTAGTCAATCATATGCGTGTGGGGTGTTTATGGATAGGTCATTAAAAATGACATACAGGTTCCTAAAACCATTTTCTTATTAAGTCTAACGTTTCACAGCTAGACGCTTCCAAAGTGGTAAAAAGGGCACCCCCCTCCCCATCTAATTTCTAAACTAAGAGTGTGTAAATTTTGAAAAAATATAGAGTAGATCTTAACAAATACTATCAACGAAAATTGATTGGGACGAGATCAAACGAGAAGTTTTTTTGATATAGCACATTTTGAACAACCGAAAACATAACTTTGATCTTCATACAAACACTATGAAAAACTAAGTTTTATTTGATATCGTCAAAATATTGTGGTATTTTAGCTAAGTGGAAAAACCGGCCAAGTGCGAGTCGGACTCGCGCACTGAGGGTTCCGTACCAACTTTAACTGAATTAGGGAATCCATGTACTTCTACTTAGTAAAATACTACAATATTTTGTTGACTGCAAATATAACTTTATTTTTCATAGTGTTTGTATGAAGTACAAAGTTATGTTTGCGGTTGTTGAAAATGTGCTATATCTCAAAAACTACTAGTTCGATCCCGTCCAAATTATTGTTGAAAAAATTTTTGTTGAAAGTATTTATTAAGATCTACATCATGTATTTTTTTCAAAATTTACACGTGCTTGGTTTAGAAATTAGATGGGGGGACGCCCATTTTACCACTTTAGAAGCGTCTAGCTATGAAACGTTAGACTTTAAAAGAAAATGGTTTTAGAAACCTCAATATCATTTTAAAAGACCTATCTATAGACACCCCACACGCACAGGTTTGACAAAAAAAATTTTTTTTGGTTTTAGTTTCATGTATGAAGGCCCCCCTTAAATGTCATTATTTTTTATTTTTTGTATGAGAATCGGTAAGCAGTTAACAAGATACATCTTCCTACCAAATTTCAATTGTATAATGCTTATAGTTACAGAATAAAATGGGTGTGACATACGGACGGACAGACAGACAGACAGACAGACTTGACGAAACTATAAGGGTGCCGTTTTTTGCCATTCGGCTACGGAACCCTAAAAAGGCGGTATTAAGTGGTTTCCCTAATTCAGTTAACGTTGGCACGGAACCCTTAGTGCGCGAGTCCGACTCGCACTTGGCCGGTTTTTTTTCTCTTTATTAAAGACAACATACAATAACATTATTGAATTAACCTTAAATATTAGTAAGGCAATTACTTAAAATGTACCCAGCACCATTGTTCACAGATAGGTATAATATATTAAATCATGCGACAGTTGGGCAAACACAGCAATTATGGTGTAGTGTTATTTTACAAAATTTTATACATATTTAATTGTAAATTAATCGCACACGAGGTCACGAAAAGCCTCACAGACAGCAATATATACATTTTTTTTTAAAAGTTGCAGGTGAACTTGAGGAAGGATCGACATTACAGATAAATTTGTTATACCTACACAACAAACTCATTAATCTATACAAAGGAACGTTAACGTTTCCTGGCATTAATAAACCATTGAATGAAACTACAAATGTAATAAACTGAACATTATTTTATAACATTCTACAAGATTTGATGGTTAAAACGATTCCTTTTAACCACACGACAACCCTGACCTTTCACTGTAAACATCAACCCTTCACGCCCTTCGGTTTGCGCACGTTTGTTTGCACCAAACACAGCCAAAAAATCGTTGATTTTATTTCTGCTCAAGCTAAGTCCATTAAGACTCTTTACGCGTTATCGTTACTTAGAATTTGTTATACGAGTATATTAAAAAATATATATACTGGGTTATTAAGATACACTAAAGGAGACAACGACTGCCCAGTGATAGTTATTCCCCACCTATAAAGAATTAAAACTATGGATGAGTTGGGTAGTGACTTACTTTTGCAACACCAAAAATAGATTTGAAGCAACAAAATATGGGGTTTAGGTACCCTACATTAAGAGAGCAACATTAAACAATTAGTAACTAGAAATCGCCATGATTAGCAAAGTACATTATTCGTATGAATAACCGTCTACTACGTCTATTCCTATTTACACCCCGCAATACCGCAGCTACTCAATCAAAAATAAATAAACCACGTTTACGGTTTGATATGTAACTGTGTTCTGTGTACGTCACATTTCTTATGTGTGGTTATCGTGTGTGCTCTCCCCGGGAATGTGTAACTTTATGCGGATTTATTACTGAAGTAACCTGTTGGAAGCGTCGTGAAGTTGTGCTTTGCAAAGGACACGAGGTTGCGAAAGTAGGTCAAGTTGCAGTAAGTTGTACTTAAAGATGTATGAATATAGTTACTAAGAAACCGCTTGATACTAACGTAAAATTATACTACTGAATAACATGCAAAAGCTATGATTTATGAGGAATTCAATCGAGCCTAACCTAAACGAGCCTGTCATCTTTTGTTGGAAGTGACGCCCATTTGTGTGTCGTATATGCAAGAAATTTTAGTTCAAAAGTGTCACGTACCTACTTAAGCCTACAAAAAAGAGAGCTGCATTTTCTTTGAAGCTCTTAGATAGGTGCTTCATAGTTTAAACTCCTCTTACCCTGCCATAAGACACTTACCTACCGTAAGTGATGTATTATCGCTCACTCACGCGACGTCTGATATGTAAAACAGTGTTTTATTTCTATCAAATTTATCGTTATTCATGATCAGTTTCATATTCGCACGCGTCCAACCATATATTATATACCATACAAAAATAAAATAAGAAGGATAAAGTCTAAAACGTGTCGTAAAGAATTTTCGTACCCACTTTCCCTGTACTAGAGAGGCACGTAATTCCAAATTGCGTAGGGATTAGGGAACGATCGGGTTTTAATGACCCTAATAAAGCTTCTGGAACAATAGCTATGAATACACGTAATGAGCAGATAATAAAGTTAAAATACGGTGCATTTACGGTTTAGATATATAATGTTATCTTTTAAATATCTTGTAACTCTAGGTACTTAGACGACCGCCGTGGTTTAGTGGCTAAGCACGCTGGTTTCAAGGCGTCGCCGGTCTGAGGTCCCGGGTTCGATTCCCGGTCGGGTCCATATGGAAATCAAAATTATCTATATTCTCTCGGGTCTAGGTGTTGTGGTACCACCGTTGTGTCTGATTTCCATTACACAAGTGCATTAGCTACTTACCTACTTTGGGATCAGAGCAATGTATGTGATTGGTATCCAATACTTTTTGTACTTTATACTTTTTATACTTAAATACAGTTTTAACATACGGGCGTTATTAATCGGCTATTCCGTGGTCAAATATATAAATAATAGCCAGACATAAGGCCAGGTGGACAGACCACCTTGCAAAGAACACAGGATAACACTGGATGCAGATCGTTTGTGATCGGTCGCTGTGGAAAACCGTGGGGAAGACCTATGTTCATCAGTGGACGTCCTTTGGCTGATAATCATAATGATGAGGCCACGATCTCACCTGATAGTAAGTAATGATATTGGCTGAGATTGCAAAAAGTGATATAAATATGATGATCTTCTTTCTCTCAAACATCTCCAGTAGTAGAAACGATAAACGTGTTTAGATGTTGATAAGTATCTCCGTGAGCTAGGAGGAATGGCAGAAGGTAGGAACTGTCTGGTTTTCAAATGTCTTCATTAAGCCATCCACCCGCAATAATCTCTGTAAATTGAAAATAAGGCATTGCAACAACAAATTATCTAATGGGCCTCTAGCATTAGGACAGTGTACACTTTATCGGTTTTAATAAGTTTAAATTTCTTCAGATGAGAAGGATATCTTGCATGTCCGAAACTTAATCTATTAAAAGTTGTTATAAATTTTAGACTCGGCGACTTCCAACTGTATTACCACGGTCCACGGCTTACGCAGTATGTAGATGTTTTTGAATCTCAGCGTACTTCTTTCCTGTGTGTAATTTAGATTCTGTTCATACCCGATTTCACTGTTCGGAATCCAGGATAATTATCAGGGAATGGCACCAAAGGTCCCACAACATTTTGTCTAGTCTTTACATTTGGAACATGCACTTTCATCAAATTATTCACTATTTAATTGCTAATGCTTTAGAATGTTTTTAACACTTACAGTGTCATATTCTATATTCATAAAGATGAAATAAGAAACCAAAAATTTGCGCACGGGCGGGACTTGAACCAGCAACCTTTTGGCCCGGTTTGCCTAAAGGTTGCTGGTTCAAGTCCCGCCCATGCGCAAATTTTTGGTTTCTTATTTCATCTTTATGAATATTTAATTGCTAGTTATACCTGAGTGTGAGGGTACCCATAGAAATTCCACAAAGGTATCAGTTTCTTCAATGCTTTTGAAAAGTTCTCTTACTTTATTTCTGTAGCAGTAATTCTTGTACAATATTTTTTGAGATTCTTAGCATTTTAGGACACTGAAAAAATCTATGACGAAAGAATATTTTCTCGAAGTGTAATTAAGTCCTTTGTGTATTGCATATGCTTCAGCCGTAAAAAAAGAGGTGACGTTGGTAATGATCTAATATAAAATCTTCCAAACTTGACATCAGAATCATAAAAAGCTGCTTTTTATCAGTTTCAGACTGGTTTATCAGTGTCAAACCGTTGGTGTATATTACTTTTACATAAACTATTTAATGTACAGAATTAAATTAGTCAAAGGCTTTCGGTTGGTGCATACGTTTCTTCATTTCGGTTAAGAGTTATTTAATTTCGGTAAATCTTTTTTTCATTGAGGTGGCATCAAACTTTGAGCTACTGTATCTTTTTATTTTAATATTTTGATGGCGTAACATATATACGCTATATATAAACAACTTCAATGAATATCATAAACCATAGTTTGAATTCTAAAAATGTTAAAAATAAAAAAGTTCACCGAAATGATAAAAAATAAACTTATTCGAACGATCAAAAATACTTGAAAGAATTCATACTTCGTCTCGATCGTAAAACAAAGGCGTATGTGCATTTCGTCAAACTTTACAGGGCGGCCATTTGAAATATTTGAAACGGTTATTTTTGGATAACTTTTTTTGTGTATAACCGAGGATCATAAAAATGTACATAGGACATATAAAAAATGTCTATTATAGTATGGAATAGGTATCATGAGCCTAAATTAGCCGGTTTTTGAGAAAAATCACATGCGTCATTTTACTTTGGATAAAAATGCGACTCATAGTAAGATCTGACGTTTTTCTGCCGATTAGCTTATGTCGGATGATACGAAACGACAATTTTCTGTGGACTTTGCATTAAATATTTTATCGTATGTGAATAATAAGAAACTATTTTAAATTAATGTGTTATGTATTTTAGTAAAGTTTCAGATGGTTAAGGTATTATTTGACAAAGATTTTCGTCTTATTAAGAATTATTTGGTGAAAAAATATCCTTATATTTTTATTGCCTTAGAGCATTATCATCTCATCAAGCTAGTTGTTTTTGAGATAAGTGCTTACGAACAATCTCTTCAGCTTTAGTATATAAGTAGGTATAGATTGATTTATTACTTTAAGAAGAATATAACAATTATTTTAACGGAAAGTCTCCGTTTCAGTAACTTGACCAAAGTAAATCACCCTAGAATTAAAAGCTTTGGCAAAATCGTAGTCTTTGATGTTTATAATTGTTTCACTTACTTACATCATAAAACTTATGTAGTGGAGCGGCATATTATAAAGACTAGAATTTAGATAATTTTGTGTTTATGTTATAAAGTAATCAAAAAAAAAAAAAAAAAACAAGTTGCAACAACAGTGTCTATTCTACTTTTTAATTCAAAACTTGGGTTTTAAAAGTGTTTCCGACATAAAAGTGTATACGATGCTCTAAGTAGTATCCACAGCGGCCGCATAAGTGTTATCTCAGTGAATAACTTACATGTAAAAGTGATAATCAAAACACTACAAATCAGCGAATCATCATACAACCCAGTGCTCATTTGCATCTACCCCCATTTTTCTGCACATTTTATTACGTCCAATCTATCTGTCACTTTTTTGACAACTGACAGCTGACGTCTTGTCATTTTGTGTTGGACCATAGACAATCAGTGTTACCATACCGTCGTCGTTGCGTACAGTATTCGTAACTTTATTCAACACACTCAACTCGGCAAAATGAACTGTTGCGCATGCAAGAAAGTTCTAAACTCCAAGGAGATAATGAAGTGTCGATTGTGTATTGGCAAATACCACCGAGAATGTCTTAATATAGACAAAAAACAATTTCTTGCGTACACTAAAGAACAAATAATAAACTGGATTTGTCCCATGTGCAGTAATGTTACTCGTCGGCCACGCTCAACTGACAGCACGCCAGTGCGTCAGGGCTCCCAGGTGCCGCGCACTGACGATTCAATGAATATGTCCTGTGATAATATCTCAGAACACAGTACAACAACTCAACCCCCTGTCTTGGCGACTGGGTCCACTGGTACACATGAGAACAGCAATACGGAGGACTTGGTCACGATGAAAGGGATCAGTGCCCTTCTTGACGAAAAGCTGAATGAATCTTTGTCAGTTTTCATGGACAGCTTCCGAAAGGCATTGTGGGATGACGTGAAAGAGATGGTTAAAAGTGAAATGGAGTCTACGGTGAAATCAATTAAGGACGATTTTAGTGCCACAACCGATTTTATTTGCGCCGAGCAGACTTCGTTACGCATAGATATGAAAAAATACGACGATACTATCAAGCAACTTGAAAGCGAGAACTCAAGGCTTCAGACAGAGATAGCATCGCTCAGCGCTCGTCTATTGGGAATTGATAAGATGTCACGAAACTGCAATATAGAACTGCAAGCAGTGCCCGAGCGTAAAACCGAAAACGTTCTCCAATTACTTAAAAAACTTTGCGATGTCATAAAAGCTCCCGTAGATGACGGACATATAAGCGCTTGCCGCCGAGTAGCGAAACATAATCAAAGCTCAAATAGGCCTCGCAACATCATAGTGAGCTTCACGACCCCGCGTGTGAGGGATCTTGTTTTATCGGCAGTACACAGACATAACAAAGCCCGGGCTGGCCGTGGTCTGCTCTCTTCGGACCTTGATATACCCGGGGAACCTTCCAAGATATTTGTCAGCGAACACCTGTCTCCAGAACAGAAGAACTTACACGCGGCGACGAGAAGAGCAGCCAGGGAACACAACTTTAAATATGTGTGGATAAGATACGGTCAAATTTATGTACGAAAGGACGACACATCTGGTGCTCTGCTTATCAAAAACTTAGACTCTTTGAGCAGGCTTTGTTGAGTTTATAGATTTAAGTACCCCGTAAGGGACATACGGTCTTAAGTATAATGGTAAATATTTTTTATTTTTTTTCATGTATAAGGTCTTTTACCAGAATTTAGGGCGAGCGAAATCAAAACTCAAGGATATTTATTTAAACGTGTTATCTAATAATTATGATATCATCTGTATGACCGAAACGAACTTTGACGGTGGTGTATATGATGGTGAGTTTATAGACAGCCGTTATAATGTATACAGAAGGGATCGTGAATCCTCGAGTTCTAAGAAAGACAGTGGAGGTGGTATTCTAATAGCGATCAAAATTCATATTGGCACCATCCGTCGGACATCATGGGAGTGTGAGGTTGAGGATCTTTGGCTCACGGTTTTGCCTAGTAACCCTGGAGGGTCTGCTTTACATATATGCCTTTGTTACTTGCCACCTGATTTACAGATCAAAGACATAACTACTTTTCATCATAACACCCAGGATGTCATACTCAACGCAACTATTGGTGATAATTTTTTGCTGTTAGGTGATTTTAACACTCCTGAGATAACCTGGGAGAAAGGAGGGGAGAACAGTGGTTTCATACCTACCAACCCATTAGATCAAAAGGCGAAAGTGCTCACGGAAACAATAAACGTTTGCAATATAATTCAACTCAATGGTATTCCTAATCATAATAACAGATTTCTCGATTTAGTCCTTTCTACTTTACCTGGATCTTCTATTGCTGTCGAGGAGGCTGAGCCTTTCTGCCGAGTAGACAGCCATCATCTGGCCTACTGTATAACAATACTAAACCTCGGATCTTACAAAACATTAAAACCCAACAACAATAAACGATACAATTTTAATAAATGTGATTACGTCAGTTTGAATTCAGAATTAAGCAAAGTCGACTGGGGAGAGTTACTGTCGTCACCTGATGTGAATCAGTGTGTTGATAGCTTTTACGAAGTGCTTAATGAGGTCATTTCAAGACACACCCCTTTAATAAGAAAAAGATGCCACAAATATCCACTCTGGTATAGCGAGTCTCTCATTCGTTGTATCAAGGAAAAAAACAAGTTCCATAAGCGGTTTAAAAAATTCTCCAACCCCCGTGACTATGACACTTTTTCTTTACTTCGAGCCAGATGCAAATCCCTTATAATAAAATGTCATAGAGCATTTCTGGCCTCCGTAGAGGAGTCATTAGCTGATGATCCAAAAACATTTTGGCGATTCGTCAATGATAAGAAGAAGGGAAGAGAGTCCATACCTCACACTATGTGTTATAAGGACAAATCATCCTCTGATGGCCAGGGCGTGTGCGAACTTTTCTCTGAGTACTTCAGTTCTGTATTCGAGACACCTTCTTCCACCCAATCAGTTACATCACTAAACTTACCCAGCGTATGCAACTTCTCCTTATGTGGCTTAACAATAAGTCAGCAGGACATTATTTTCAAAGCAAAACAATTAGACACACGCAAAGGTCCTGGCCCAGATAATTTGCCACCTAGGTTAATAAAGGAATGCAGAGAACCATTAGCATTACCACTTGCCATAATTTTCAACAAATCCATATCTTCTGGAGTTTTCCCCACTCGCTGGAAGTTGGCACATTTAATACCCATTTTGAAATCCGGCAAAAATGCATCATGTGATAATTATCGTCCTATAAGTATCCCTCTCATGCGTTGCAAAATTATTTGAGTCTCTGGTGTATGGTCCTCTCTACAGCCACTTGAATCGCTTCATCTCAGACAAACAACACGGTTTTGTCAGAAAAAAGTCCACCCTTAGTAACCTACTTGTATTTAAAAATTACCTCTGTCACATATTTGCTTCCGGTGGCCAAGTTGACGCCATTTATTTAGATTTTAGTAAAGCTTTTGACAAGGTCGACCACACTATGCTATGTTTAAAACTTGCGCACTATGGCATACACGGGGTGCTTACTCCGGTGGATCACCTCCTACCTAAATAACCGAAGCCAACTCGTCACAGTAAAGGGCTTCTCCTCATCCCCTGCACCGGTTTCCTCGGGAGTTCCACAGGCTCTCACTTAGGTCCACTGCTGTTTGTCGTGTTTATAAACGATCTCATTGAACGCCTATCATGTCCTGCCTTGTTGTACGCTGATGACCTGAAAATCTACATAGATGTAGAGGACAGTGAACGGCACAGAGCACTTCAGCGGGATCTCCGAGTGGTCTCGGATTGGTGTCAGGAAAATAAAATGAGCCTTAATGTAGATAAATGCTGCATAATTTCCTTTACCTCAAAAAAGAATAGACTTTTTTACTCATACTATCTACATGACAAACAACTAAGTAGAATGGATGTTGTCAGAGATCTAGGAGTGCTATTTGATACAAAATTGGACTTTCCGATCTCATTTGAAAAACATCTTGAAGAAGAGTAACAAACTTTTGGGTTTTATACTAAGGTCAACCAAGGATTTTAAATCACCACAAAGCTCACTGTTTCTCTTCTATAGCTTAGTTAGAA
>CAWUPE010001144.1:0-13810 GCA_963924145.1 Pyrausta purpuralis | reverse complement strand
GATCGAAAAAAGTTCACACACGTAAAAAAGTTCACCACTCGAATTTTTTCGAAGGAAACAAGGCTTGAAACATTCTCAGACGTTCACAGTCGAAATAATTCGATGGAACGTCACACGAACATTTCGATTGCTGGAGACCAATAGATTTCGAAATTCGTATACGAACTATTGAGGTTCTAATCGGGCAAAATGATAACCTAACCTAAAATTGAGCAAATTTACATTGACTTTAAATTATTTTTAGCCGACTTCAAATAAAGAAGGTTTTCTGTATGTCCAATATATAATGATATATATTCCCTATATTATATCATGTTTGGCTAAACTGATTTTGATGCAGTTTTCAGAAGAATACTTCTACGATTTAGAGAAGTTTCGAGTATATTGAATTGACAGACAGACATTTACAAAAAACAGGATCTCCGTTTGTCCAGCATGCCTAGGCCGTGGTCACTCCCGACTTACCACTTTTAAAGGAAAATCGCTTGCACACAAGACACAAAACAGGCGTCGGTTCAAACAAAATTCGACACAAGGTGCAAGCGATTTCAGCTCTTAAGGTGGTTAGGCAGCGGTGACCTCGATAGGACTTAATATGTTAAGAGCTATCCAACCTTGGATACTACTAGAGACAACGTACTTGACAAGTCGAATCTTACGAGCCCAACTTGATTTGGTTTTGTTGTTTTATTACGGAGTACCTTTGGTCACCTTTAGCTTCATTCTCAGACAATGGTTTTATATTTTGACTCTGTTTCAAGCTCATGATCATGGATTGCCCCTATGTATTGAAAACAATCCTGAATTCAAATTTTCTAATGTCAATGACTAGGGAAGTTTAAACAGTGTAAATAAATAAATTTCATACAAATAAAAAATACCAATTTAGAAAGAGGTTTTATTTTCTTCATACATCAGTCAAAACACAAAATATTGAAGAAGCAATAATGTCATTGTTAAAAAAACTATTTAAATCCATTGGTCATATTAATCAGGAAAGTTTCCATGCTTTAATCCAATGCGCTTACATTTCTAATGAATCATTTATATTGTTGTGAATGCATGCAGTGCAGTTGTGTTCTCAGAAGTATTTAAAATCCCTTCATTTGGCGCTCCTTCATTTTTGATTATTATCATTTGTTCTACTGCTCGCTTCTGTAATAAAACAAAAACCAACTTAAATATCACAGAAAGTTACCTACTACACACACAAAAAAAACTTGAACACCATCAATTTTTTTTAGCTCAGTATCTCTTTTCTGGGATAACAATGATTATTGTAGATACTTGTAGATGGAATCCATTAACTATGTTGGAACACATTCAAGCACTCATAGAACAGACAGATTGCTAATGTACTATTTGTTTATAATAAGGTAACTATAGGCAATACTATAACACACATAGATTTAAGTTATAAATGGAAAATCTGATGGTTTGATTTATAAATTATGACAATAAAACTATCATTGTGTCTAGTTAATTAGGTACTTACCTAGATACCAGAGAATCAAGGTATTTAAGTATTTACATGTATTTTAACCAGTCTTTTATCGCATTAGATTTGCAATTAAATTTCTCTCTGCTACAACATAATCCAGTATCAGCTGTAAATAGAAATAGTTTGTTTTGTAAGAACACTACTTATCTACAAAAGATATTAAAAACTTTAACCAGGCTCCACATTAAGAAGGTGCACTAATATCTGTGATGTTAGTTAACAGAACCTATAACTACTAAATAATTATTGAATTCCTCTTTCTTGTAGTTGAGCAAATAAAAAAGCATAATATTAAACAAACAGCATCATACCAACCTTAGAAAATATCTAGTTTTTGTTTGTATTTAGCATCGTAACGTAATCGTAGTTTTCTTACTTATTCTTATTTTAGGCAAAAGTTGAGAAAACAAATATTTTTCCAGTCACTGAAAAATCGATATTTGCAACAATTTTGACACACACACACACATTGTCATTTAGGGCCATAGAGTATAGAGTAAGGTAATATGGCGCGTCGCTGCGTTTCATTTCATGCTATGCATGAATAATGAAATTTTAACAATTAATCCACCGTTATTATATTTTTTGACAATATGTATAGTTTTGTGAATATGTACATCAAATTAAACTAACAAATAGATTTATTGTCTAATTTCACCAAAAATATTTTTTTTAGATGGACTTAAATATACTTTATTTCGGCGTTTTTAAAAACGCCCGTACGCTCTCTGCAATGGAACGTTGTTATGAAATTCGAACGTGAATTGTTCTATCGGTGCATGAGAATAGCAGTTTTATGTATCACTCGAACTTTTACAATAGAATTGTGAACTTCGTATACGAATTACCACACGGAAAAAGTACTACTTCCAGACTACGCCCGCTGATTTTAAAATCAGGATACTGGGGGTGGGGTAAATCTGATCGATCAAAATAATATTTTTCTTTTAAATCAGATTCTAACTATAAACGGGTTTTCAAACCAGTCCCTGAACAAATTTCATAGTTTTTTTTTCATGTTATACCGTGAAAATTGCAGTAATGGGTTTGGCTTTTTTTTTAATTTAGTTTTTTTAAGATATGTTTCCTCCCTGTAGAACGTGGTGCATTTTTGGGCCTTCCTCTTTATTTACCTTAAACACGGTTTTGCATAGGTGGTTTGAATGATGATGTCGAATAAACACAAGTATCAATAAAATGCGTTTTTCTTTACATTTTCATAATTTCAAAACCTGGAAAATAAATCATACGCCGAACAAAAATAAACACTTAATCCTCAGTGTAGTTGTTTTAAAATAAATCAATAACTGTATGTGCAGTCGAATCCGGCAGATGGATTCAAAGTGAAGAAAAGCATCAAAAAAGTTTTATTTAATCTATATGATATTCGTTAACGATAGTACTTATTTAATTTTATCTTTGCTTAGGATACATATGATTTAATAACATGCTCGTGTATCTAAGGCCATGTCTATTTCAAAATAATGATAATCTCGATAGTAACGCAACTTGTATTCAATCATTCGTTCACGGAACAGTTGTATGGGTGCAGATTCCATCTTCAATGAAACCTTTCAAGGGATATCAAATTAAATCAGGCACAAATTGACAAACGTATAATTGGCATTTCCGTGAAAGGGTGGGTGTGCCGTCACCGTAATAATCATTGCTATTACGGCATTATTTTCTATTTATAATTTGTATGCAAACACAATCTCGAGCAAAGTGGCTTGTATTTTTTTAAATTAATTTTAATGAATTCTGCATTCTGTGTCCGACAGTCATTTAGTTATTATTACTAAAATATTCAATTAAAAGCAACATAAACAAAGAAAGAAATCGTATCATGTCCTAATGTTGATGCTATTTTGCATTTCCTCTTGTATTTTATTATATTTTTGTTACAGAACACAAATCCGGTAAATTAAATAAAATATTGGACACCAATCACATACATTGCTCTGATCACAAAGTAAGTAGCTAATGCACTTGTGTTATGGAAATCAGACACTACTGTGGTACCACAACACCCAGGCTCGAGACAATGTAGAAAATTTTATTTTATAAATCCGGTAGGTATAAAAGTGTTTTGTCCTTGGCCTTTTAGTTGGAAGTTAATCCTACGATTGTCCTTTCTAATGTTTCAGCCCAGACTATGTTTATGATAACGATTACCTAATGTCCGTATCACGCACGAATCGCAATCATATCGCTCGGATCGTACCCGCTGTAAATCGATTCCGGAGCTGACTCGAATAACAATAATCGATTATGATTCGGATGTATCGAGAACGAGTCTTTGCGGTTCGATTTTATGATTACGAGGCGGGGATATTTTGTTGTTATGTCATCGGTGTTGTGGAAAAGTATTGGGTTGTTTTCGTAATTCGTGATAAGCTTAGGGCATTTAAGACTTACAACGTATTCAAAATATGCAAACACATGTTGCATTTTTAGGGTTCCATGGCCGAATGGCAAAAAACGAAACCTTTATAGTTTCATCAAATCTGTCTACCTGTGTGTCTGTCCGTCCGTATGTCACAGCCACTTTATTCTGAAACTATTAGTATTACACAAATGAAACTTAGTAGGTAGATGTATCTTGTTAATCGCTTTACGATTCTCGTACAAAAAATAAAAAATAATGATATTAAAGGGGGGGCTCCCATACATAAAACTAAAACCTATTTTTTTTAGGTGTCTATGGATAGGTCTTTTAAAATAACATCGAGGTTCCTATAACTGTATGTCATTTAATGTGCCCATAATGTTTATAATATTATGTGATAAAGTAAGTTTCGCCAATACGTATAAGCCTTGCGGTAACCGAGTTACTATGAACTAAAGTTTTCTCTTAAAGTGTAACGTTTGAGAGTTAGACGTTTCTTATATGGTAAAATGGGCGTCACCCCCCTCCCCCTCACCTTTCCATTTAACTTTTAAACAAAGCCAGTGTAAATTTAGAAAAACATACAGGATTTAGATTTGGACAAAACATTCAACGCAAATTGGTTTGAACGAGATCGAACTAGTAGTTTTTGAGATTGAGCACATTATCAATAACCGCAAACATAACTTTGTTATTCATACAAATACTACTAATTTTATAGTTCATATTTGCTGTCTACAAAATATTGTGGTATTTTGGCTAAGTGGAAGTAATTGGATCTCTAATTCAGTTAAAGTTGGCACGGAACCCTTAGTGTGTGAGTATGACGGTTACACCTAAGCTCGTTTCATATCTTTGGAAACCGTTGTCCACCACGTGGCCTGTGGTGCCTCTCTTCTTATCTGGGATTGCATGTCCCTACTAACGACCAAGCTACTTTTATTTATCTTTACAATACTAAGGATTCAATCATAGTGACTTGTGAGCCACACATTTTAATCTAAAATTCTATATAATGCTGTCTTTAAGTCTCTTTCTATGGTATAACTAAGTGCGCTTTCACATTGGAGCGACAGCAGCGCGAGTCTTTAATGTGAAGGCTTACTGCTGTCATATTTTTATGTATGAATTTGACAGCAGCGCGACTGCAGTGCGACCGTCGCGCTCCTAAAAACGCCTAAGTCTGAGGCGCTCTAACTCAAGTTTAAAACAGATATAAAGTGACTACACTTTCTAATCCATCGGCTAATTAGTAATTCTCCAATTCGTACTTACCCACTTAACTTTCATTGCATCCCCCGCTGCGTTTTCCATAGGACTATGATTTATAAGCGCAGAGCACACGTGTGTAATTTCTCTGCAGTCGTACACAATGCCAATTTGTTTCTGCTGCATACGCTGCAATACTGTGCAGTCTTTGAAATGTAGGCTAGTGGTTACGAACACAGGTAACAAATTGCCGTTTTTGATATGTAATTTTGGCACTGGAAATAGTCTCATATCTCTAAAAGACATTGTTATAATATAAGCGGTCTGTTTCACGATTTCAGAATAAGTTTTCAATTAGCGTTATCAGTTCACTACCTCATCATTCGTCATTATTGCAACTCACGCAATAAACAGATTTAATTTAGCGTCGATGCAGAAACGCGATTGCATCGATAATGACGCGCGTATCGATGCAGTCGCCAAAGTACAGTACATAATTTGTCAGTTTCCAGCTTCTGCATACTGCTAAGCTTAGCATCGCGACTGCATCGATGCTAAAGAGGTCTTAAACCCGTTAGACACTGCGACTTTTAACATCGATGCAGTCGCGCGTTAGCCGATGCTAACATAAAACAACGCATTGATCTCTGCAGCTGCATTGATATGCAGAAGCATCGATACTCACGTGCGATAGTATCGATGCAGTCGCCAAAATTCAGTACATAATTTGTCAATTTTCAGCTTCTGTATCCCGACTGTATCGAAGCTAACGCGCGTTAGTATCGCGACTGCATCGATGCTAATTAGCATCGTCACTGTATCGCTGTTAAAACTCGCAGTGTGTAAAGGGTCTAAGGGGTGTTAAACGTACCTACACCTACAAATCAGAACTATCTAGGCAACAAACTACCATTATAAATCTAGAAGAAACTAACTCTTTTTAGTATCATAAATTCCTTCGTTAAGTTCTTAAATTACAATCAATCCAAGAATCAACGTAAAAACAAGAAAGTAACGATGATTATTACCCTACAACCTAACATAAAGTAATAAAATCATTCCACTCGAATAATGTCTTTCCAGCGAATGAATTTGATGATAATTGTGAAATTATTGTGAGTTTTACCATCTTATAAGTCAGAAACAAGGAAATTGTGGTATTTCGTGTAGAGAAGCTTTTTCTTTTTATTATAACTACTTATTGTTATGATACAGTCCTCTTTTTTGGGGCCCGTAGGGTCCGTTTCGTCAAGTCTGTCTGTCTGTCCGTCCGTATGTGTCTCTCACTTTATTCTAAAACTATTAGCATCACACGACTGAAACTTAATAGGTAGGTTTATTTTGTTTACCGCTTTCCGACTCGCACTTGGCCGGACTTTTTAGATCCGTTGATTACAAATGCGTATGGCATTTATCACTAAGGATATTATTTTAGAATAGAATAGAATATAATAGAAAAACGTTTATTGCTTTCATAAAAAAATAGTACAAAAACATGAGCAAATAAGGCTTAGTAAAAAGGAAAGGTAAGGAAAGGGAATTTTAAGGTATATTTATTATTTGTATATTTCATGCATTTGAATCGTAAAAAGAAGTATTATTATAGACAAGATTTTCAAAGTGATTGAAACAGAACAGAAAATTTGTAAAGAAAACAATCATATTATAATTTGCATTCGTTATGTCCATTGCAGATAAAGAGCTCAATTTGTATTTACTTATTCAGATATGAAAGTTAAATCTATTTGAACCACGGGTTGTATTTAACCAAAAATAATCACAAAAGCATTACAGATTTGCACGAGCAATCCAATATTGCACCGACAAAGTCGCAAATGTAGAATAACCGTAAATATCATTGTTTCGCCTTTACCACAAATAGTCAATTCTACCCAACGATTCCCAGTAATTTCGCCAACCGTGCGGGCGGAAGCATATGAAGCATAGATAAAAGATAACCGATCACGTAAACTCTGACCAACAGCTTAACTGGACTTAATCCGATGGTCGAATGAGGCCCGCATTCTGGGGTTCGGTAGTCCTACTTACCTTAACTATAACGAACGTTAAATATACTTATATCGCAAAAAACTGAGGAAATTATATAGTTTCGTGTGTTACTATTTGATACAATTCACACTAGAATTATTTTACGACCTTTATCATTTTTTTTATAATTTTAATGATTACATTTAAATTTGGATTATTATTGTAATTTGTCGACATTTGATCATTTTTTTATGTATGTCAATTCAAACAGTTTGAATGTCAGGGACATCATAATCACACACGAACATAAACAAACAAACGCCCGCAAAAACTTAAGATTAAAATTAAATTATCTTATTTTAATTTTAATGAAGCGCAAAAAAAAAATGAATAATGTGTATGGGTTTTAAATTGTCTGAATAAAGATGATTAATTAAATTAAATGAGAGTAAAATGACGCAACTGCGCAGTAAGCAGTTAAGCAGCACAAAAGCAGTTTTAAAATAATGGTAGTTCAACATTATTTAACTTCAGAGGTCCGTTCCTAGCAATAAGACTGCCTAGGTTTGATAGAAAATGTATTTAAAAAATAGACTGTCTATTAAAAAAGCCTTTTTTATTAATGTATTTCTGTTCTGTACTGTATTACACAAAATGAAACAAATATCAAAATTTCACAAAGTATAAAACATAATTAGTGTTAGTTATTTATTCGAATCACGATTCAAATCACACACAAATCTGGGTTTAAGCGAACATCATTTCCCTTTGTTAGTTTATACAATAATTTATACAAAGACAGCTCAACGATCCCTGTGACCGCACCCTAATCCGTCGGTCTAGTACCTAACTGGATCGCTATCGTATTGCACGACTGTTGCTAGTCGGATATGATCTAGAATCTAGATCATGGGTTGGCCAAGCCACACCATCACTAATTATTAGGTGTTATCGTTGTCAAATGTCTGGTTGATTTTAGCAACAAACACATTTACACAAACACACACCATTTTAATAGAACTTAAATTACATGTGGCAGAATAAGGCTCAATTTTTTCATCGATAGTAATGGTAAAATGTCGCAACGCGTTACTAGCGTTTGAACATTTAGTGGTGTATTTGGTTATTCAATTCAATTCAATACAAATTCATTTATTGCGGACAACAAAAATCCATGGAAATGAACAGTCGTGGTAGTTTTTCTTCAAAAATACGCACAATCGTTAAAATTAAACCACTAATAATGACATTTTACCGTTACTACCGGTAAAGAAATTGGACCTTAATAAGCAAATATGGAAGAGTTACGTCAGCGCGTATCATATTAGAAAATAATATTTAAACTGAAAAAGAAACACTTTACTTCCAATTTGTTCGTTGGTGATTGCTTGGACAGTTCGTCCTACTGTCCTGTCCCATGTCCCTCGCACTTAAGAAACGTGTAGTTCGACATAAACAGAGTATGATGGCCGTAAACCTTTTCCTCGGATGTGTGTGTTTCTTCTGCCGGTGTTTTTCTTGAAGTGTTTTACTACGTCCGCCACACATAGATAGCAATCGTTCGCAACACGTCGATGGAGTTCCATTTACGTAATAACTGTCGAGTGAAGAAGAACCCGCATACTAATTTCACACCGGTCCGAATCGAGTGTTGTGCATTTTATAGTGTGGTCACGCCAGCGTTTTTAAAACCGCGATTAGTAAACATGTAGATTCTGGAATTGCCAAGCTTGGCTTTATTTAAAATCAAGAGCAAACTAATTTCATACGTGTATATGTAAAAAAAAAGTTGGGAACTTTTAGACTCTCAAACTCTGGGTATTGAAATAGTTGCATCCTTGTCGGTATCGTTCAGGCGCAAGACGCATGCGAATGCGTCTGTGTAATAACGGCGTTAACTTAATTGGGCAAAATAAGGTCTTGACTCTTTACATTAGAGCCATCAAAACATACATTTAAAGAAAGCAAAAATCCCAAAATTTAACTGACTTCAAGAAACTGACGAAAATAGCTATTTTAACCTTAAAATAATTCATTAGCTATCTATTTAAGAGAAACAAATTCTTTTTGAGTCGGTGCATGTTGTCAAGCTAACGAACACTAACAGATTTGTGTATTTTTTTTTATTTCATGATTTTAAGTTATTACTTTCAGAAATCCGTGGACAAACATACATATACTTACGAAATTTAGCACATATGCTAGGAAGCCTTACTAGATCTACATACTCGAATATTATAAAACTAGCGGTCCCCCGCGACTTCGTCCGCGCATTTTGAGTTTGCTCCCTCCTATCCCGTCGCAGCGTCATGTTTTATATCCTAAAGCCTTTCTCGATAAATAAGCTATCCAACACAGAAATATTTCTTCAAATCGGTTTAGCAGTTCCTGAGATAAGCGCGTTCAAACAAACAAACTCTTCAGCTTCATAATATATTAGCGCAAGCGCACGTTGTACTTAAGCTGCGAACATTATTTTGGTGCGGAGTTATGTTAAAACTGTGATAGCTCCTAAGATATTTAATGAAATCAATTGATATAAAGGGCAACTTGGTTCTTAATGAAATGCTCGTGATGATCAACGTATTTATTTTGATAAGAATAAATACCTGTGTGTATAATACACCTCTAAAAATAATGCATTATTTTTTTACAAATTTATTAACATAAAAAAGGTTGTAGTAAGTCAACCATAAATGATAGACATATTTATTTATTTATACTTTATTGCACAATAATAAAATTTTGTACAAAAGGTGGACTTAACGCCATATGGCGTTCTCTACCAGTCATTGCCTTTGGGCTAAGCAGAAATGATTGTGGGCGGTGCGACAAAGAAACGAAATTAATTATATACAAAAAAAAAGTCCCAAATAAATACAATTAATACTTACATAATATTACACATACATAACATAAGCAATAAAATAAATACATTAATAATACATACATATACCAACATATACTATATATATATACATATATATATAGACTATAATTATGACGATCGTTGCAGATAGATGTTATGGAGATGATTCCGATATATGAAGGAAGTGTGCACGGACGAGTCTCTTGAATGTGAACTTACTGGGAGCTTGTTGAATATTTGCCGGAAGGGCATTCCAAAGACGAATGGCTTGGACAAGAAAGAGTTTGAGAGAAAACCTGTGCGGTGCGAAGGAGTAGCGAGGGAAAGATCATGAGAAGAGCGCAGTGGACGCGTGTGCGTCTCACATATGCTGTCGCGGACTTTATTATAGAACTCTTAATGCTGAACAATCCTGTCATACATGATTTTTGTGTAACTAAAGCGGTTTCCGCAGCGTATGCAGCGGAAGCTCTCAAAAGGAATATCTTTCTCCCGTTTTCGCAACATTTTTCATTTCTGCCGTGGTCTTATAAGTCGTATCTTTATGTTATATAGCCTAAAGCCTTCCTCGATAAATGGACTATCCAACGTTAAAATAATTTTTCAAATCGGGCCAGTAGTTTTTGAGATTAGCGCGTTCAAACAAACAAACAAACAAACAAACAAACAAACTCTTCAGCTTTATAATATTAGTATAGATTCCAACGATATCCCATACATACACACCGATTGATTAGCCTCATTTTTGAAGTCGGTAAAAAGCTAAGTAAGTTTACAAGCTTATATTTTCTCAAATTTCAAATCTTCATACAGCCTTTTAAAGGTACTCATATCATCCTCGCACCGTAATCTGTCGAACGTTTGTCCCCGGGTCCCGCATGCTAATTCCGGCGCCCGGTAATCGAGTGGTTGGACCAATTATACCCGGACCGCGGGGTCGCATTTTACTGTGGGGATTGTACCTTTGCTGTTGCTTTGAATTGAACACCAGCGTTATGCAGGTTAGGAATCAACAAAAGCAAACAAGTAAAGTAAGTAAATTATGTTTGCTAATTGTTGCTAATAGATGGCGTTGTACTCAATTAGCTCGCGATATGTTCTGAGTTTTTCTGTATTACTCTTTGCCAATATTACTGAGTATATATTTCATTCATTTGTCATTTGTTTTACGATTTGGCGGCAAATTGAAAATTGTCTGTGTCACGTCAACATGAATTTAACACGAGAAAATTTTCGTGCAATGATTTTTTATGACTTTCGATGTCATTTAAGTCAACAAGAAAGTTATGATAGACTACGATTGGCCTTTCACGATGAAGCCCCATCTCGTGCGACTGTTTACAACTGGCTTAATGAGTTTAAACGTGGTCGCACTAATCTCACTGATGATGTACGTGAGGGACGGCCTTCTACGGCGACGACTGAAAATAACATCTGTGTTGTGCGGCGTATGATAGAGACTGACAAAAGAGTGACCTATCAGCAGATTCGGACAAGCTTAGGCATCGGTATGAGTCAAGTGCACAAAATCCTTTACGAACATTTAGCGGTCAGGAAGCTTTGCGCCCGGTGGATACCTCATAATTTGACTAAGGGCTCAAAATTTCCATCGTGTGGATTGGTGCCGTAAAATGATTGAAAGATTTAACGAAAGTGACTCAAATGCTGTGTTCGACATACTAACAGGTGACGAAAGCTGGATTTACTGTTATGATCCTGAAACCAAAAGACAATCTGCTCAGTGGGTGTTTCCTTTCGAGGAGTTGCCAACTAAAGTGAAGAGAGATCGAAGTGCGGGAAAAAAAATGGTGGCCTCGTTCTTTGGAAGGATAGGTCATTTCGCAACAATTGTGTTAGAGGATCAAAAAACAGTTTCTGCCGAATGGTACACTACCAATTGTTTGCCACTTGTCTTGGAAAAAGTTCGAGAGAAACGACCTCGCAGTAGGATCCTCCTTCACCACGACAACGCCTCGTCGCACACCGCCAAGCGAACGATCGACTATTTGGCGACATCAAACGTTGAATTACTGGGTCACCCGCCGTATAGCCCCGACCTCGCGCCTTGTGATTTTTATTTATTTCCAAAAATTAAAGAAAAACTTAAAGGAAAGCGGTTTATGAATGCTGAAGAAGCGGTGGCTGCGTATCGCGATGCCATTGAAGAGACCCCTAAGGACGAGTGGGCAAAGTGCTTTTCCCAGTGGTTCCATCGCATGCAGCGGTGTATTGACGTCAATGGACAATATTTTGAAAAGATATAATAAAACTAATAACTGGCTAATGTAATCAGTTTTTGATTTTCTAAGAACTTTCAGTTTGACCCTCGTATCAATATATTTACTTACCTGAATATGGTAATTACCAAGGTAGATAATGTCACATCTGAAGAAAATTACCTGTACAGAAAGAAAAAATCTGTTATTATAACAATGACTAGCGGTCCCCTGTGACTTCGTCTGTGCGTTTTGAGTTTGCTTCCTCCCCTTCCGTCGCACCGTGATGTTTATTGATTGATTTATTTATTTAATATTTCCAAACTTATATCTATCATTACAGGATAACATAACACCCAATGCGATATTATAAGTAAATGAGAATTTAATAAACTATGTTAACTATGTATAAAACAAATCTATGTATAGCAATTAATATAAAACGCAGCTCGTGTGAACTCACTCAGAGAACAACTAAAAAGGTCTACATCGTTCGGTAATAAATTGATATATCGTGTCGCGCGAGTAAACGGGGCTTCCTTTAACAGTTTGGTGCGCGCGCTCGGCTCCGCCAGCAGCCGCGGAAGGCGCCTACGCTCCGCGTACCTATCTGGTACATTAAAAAATATATTCGCCAGTAATTGCGGGTTACTAACCTTGCCTCTTATCAAATGGAAAATATGAACCATTTGTGCGAGGTGTCTCCGCACCGCTGAGTTTTATAGCCTAAAGCCTTTTTCGATAAATAAGCTTTCCGATACAAAAAATCTTTTTTCAAATCGGTCCAGTACCCCAGCACGAACTTTTGACGTATTCGTCACGTTATCGTAGCGAGTTTACGTAGAACAACGTTTGTCGGCATCACGAAGCACTCTCGTGTCGCGTAGTAAACTCGATAGCATTGACGAAGATGACGTCATACTAACGTAAACATGGCAGTTGAATGACACGTCCAGAAACAAATTAAGCGATCTTTTTTATGAATATCATCGAAATATATCATGATATTCCAGTAAAGTTTAAGAGAAATCTATAACGGAACAAAATTACGATCAATGTGTTTGGCAGGGTTAGCAAATGTAAAAATTTGGTCTATTAAATTATGAAGATATATGTTTCTGTAATCCTATGATTTTTGAACTGTTTAGTAGACTGTCAATTGACAGATTGACGTTAAGCCATCATATTGTGACAAATTTTCAAAGTTTTACAAAAGATTTATTTAAAAAAATATTAAAATAACGAGGACAAGTCGTTTACAGTACAACGTAACAATATTTGTTTTTTGAAAAAGTTAGTACGTAAAAGTAATACAAGGATAAGTGATTAAAATGCTTTTATTCTTTGGATTTTATAGCGAGATAAACTCTAGCTAGATCTAATTTCTCAAGAAATTGTGATATATCCAAGCCCTCGGCTCTCCAAGAGGACGCTGTTTCTAACAAATGGAATGAAAAGCATTAACGTCAATATAAATATATATATATTATTTTTCAGAATGAAGACAGACCAAAATAATATATAGAAATACGCCTACCCAGCTAGAAGGAATAAAGTGAGTCTAGCAGTTCCAGCGGTCTTCGTTACTCCCATATGTCATATTGAGAGCAAAGATGAACCCAACAAGATCAAAATCG
>CAWUPE010001143.1:0-5000 GCA_963924145.1 Pyrausta purpuralis | reverse complement strand
GTTCCTTTTGTTTTTAAATTCTTTTCATTATTATTACTTTTTTTTTTTTTTTTATAACTTTCACTCTAATATATTCTTTTTTCAATAAATTAAGTCTTTACAATGCTTGTTTCAAATTATAATATTATACATTTAATATCATGCGTTGCGCGCCATTACATACATTTATTATACAAAACAAGAAATTAAAATAAATTGAAATTAAAATTATTTAAAAATGAAATTAAAAATAAGAATAAATATTTAATACATGAGGCAATAGCCATAAAACACAAATGAATTTAATTCTTAGACTAGGGAAGCATTTAAATTACATTATTAAAAATCCTCATTATATATTATACAGGGAAGCAGCTCAGATAACATTTGTTTCTTTCCTTTCATTATGTAAATATTTTAAATTTTGGCACCATTTGCCCTAGCAGCTTGTCGCATAGCGTCAAGTGCAAAGGCCAAGAAATGGGCCCGCTGGAGTCATCACCGATCAATACCCTAATATTTGTGTCATTTACCGCACGTCCAACCCTGCACTCACAGTCGTATCTCTTGGCAGCATATTTTGGACATGCTGTCAAGATGTGTAATATTGTCTCAGGAGTAGTATCGTCGCAAGTGCAGGTTTCGACGGCGGATAAGTTAAATCTGAATAGGTAGGATCGAGTTCCTCCATGGCCAGTAAGTAGTTGTGTTAGCAGATTGGACCGAGTTAGCCCTCCGATTATGCGATAGGCAGAGCTGACCTCAGGGAAGAACTGCTTGGTTGTAGAGCCGGATGGAGTGGCAATGTAGCGATCCTGCCACTTCTGGATAGTAATGGCCCTGGTGGTTCGCTTGGCGAGGGACAACGGGAAGCAGTCGTATACCGCTCTCGATTTCAACTTTAGTGCTGCCTGCTTGGCCAGTTCATCCGCTCTCTCATTACCAGTTATTCCCACGTGCGCCTTCACCCAGTAAAACCGGTATGTTACTCCTTTTTCCTCCAATTCCCTCAGGTTCGCGTTTATCTCTGCTGCAATAGGGTTTAGGGATGCTGGGTCGCCAATGGTCTCCAGGGAGGAACGCGAATCGCTGACGACGTGTACTGTGGCATAGGTACCGGTGTTCAGAGTTGTTGCTCTCAGGATTGCTGCCATCTCAGCTTGGAACACCGAGCAGTAGCTCTCCAGGCGAATCTTATGACAGCGGATCTCTCTGCCGCTCCTCCAGCAAGAGATCGCCGCTCCCACCTTCCCCTCAATTTTGCTGCCATCGGTGTACATGATCAGCTCATCTTCTGGTAGGGCATCGGCATCCTCCTGCGAGTTTATAATCCCAAAGGTAATTTTATTTCTATCAGCTGGATGTGGGAGGTGGGTAGGGTGAAGTCTGCGCTGCAAGCGACGCCCTGGAAGTCCCTCCAGTTCTTTTCCTCTCTTAATTTCGTAGAGGGTGAGCTGTTCTAATGCTCTCAAGTCCAGCGGAATTATTCTCGCCAGTAGTGCTGCCGCGTTTAGGGAGATTGTGCGGTGTGCCTTTGATATTTGAATCCCGAATATCCTGGTGATACGATCTAAACGTTTTCTCGCGTAATTTCCGCTGTGCGATTCGGGCCCACGCACTCGCTGCATAAAGAACGGTTGGCTCAATGACGGTGATGTATAATGTTCGCAGGATATCCGGGTTCAGGCCCCATTGGGCTCTTGCTGCTCTACTGATGACCTTATAGAGGTTTATGGCTTTGGCAGCAACCTCGTCAAGGTGGGTTTTAAAATTAAGGTGGCGATCGACTGTCAGACCAAGGAGCCGCAAGGTGTCAGAGAGCTCCAGTTGGGTTTCCAAGAGCTTAAAACGGGGGTTGGTGTATTTCAGCTTTTTCGTGATAAGCATTGCCTGGGTCTTGGCGGGGGCGAAACGCATTTTGTTTCGGCGGCCCCAAACTGCCACCGACTCCAGGGCGTTGTTTACTTTTCTTTCTAGACTGCTGGTGTCTCGGGCTGCGGCCACGATCACGATGTCATCCGCGAAAGCTTGGATGTGCGCTTCCAGATTTTCCGCCTCCCTAAGAAGGGGGTCCAACTGCACATTCCAAAGTGTAGGCCCGCCGATCGACCCCTGCACACAGCCCTTGGAGGTGGTCTTTGGAACACTCTGTCCCAGGTAGCGTACTGTAACCGATCTGTCCTTCAGATAGTTAGAGAGCATCTTCATGGTCTGGGCCTCTACCCCCATGTCCAGAAGCTCTTTAAGGACAGCCGGCCACCAGGTGTTATCGAACGCCCCTTCGATGTCCAGGGACACCAGCGCCACCAACTTCCCCTCGGAAACCCCCGTCCTGACCAACTCCATGACGTCATAAAGTGCATCCTCGGTGCTTCTCTGTGGTAAGAACCCGTATTGACGTGGGCTGAGTCGTTTACGGTTTAGTAAGTCCCACGATAGTCGGGTGACTACGAGCTTCTCCAGGACCTTCCCAAGGATCGGAAGCAAGCCTATCGGCCGGTATGCCTTTGGGACCGAGTAATCAGTCTTTCCAGGTTTCGGGATGATCTTGATTGTGGCTCGCTTCCAGGGCTCGGGAAAGTAGCCCAACTGTCTGCACCGGTTGTATAATGTCAATAGCAACGGGCTGGCTCTTGACGCCGCTGCGCAAATATCTGCCGTTAGGCCATCCTCGCCTGGAGCCTTTTTTGGGCTCATGCCTGAGAGAACCATGGCTAACTCATTTTCGGTAAAAGGTAGTGTGGCACTCTCCCCATATTCGAGGGCCGCCATTCGACTCTCCACCTCCACCCTAACTTGTTTATGGCAATCCTCATCTAACGATGCGTCGTCCGCGGGATAAAAGGTGTTCGCCAGCAATATTGCGGAATCCATTGGCGACAGCATTACTCCAGTCTGAGGGTGTTTCAGGAGTTTTTCTTCGCCAACAGATGGTTTTGATGTCTTTTTTATAATCCTATAGGCACATTTCCAAACGTCTTCCTTTTCTTGACGAGAGCAAAATTGCTTCCAACTATAAGTTATAGCGCTCTGAATGGCATCCCTGTACTCCTTTTTTGCCTCTAGGTACTGTTTCAAAACGTATTGCCTGCGACCTTCATCAGCTCTTCTGAGTCTGCGGCCCATGGTAATGGAATGTTTTTTCAATGCTGTTAATTGTTCTGTCCACCATGGACACGGGCGATTTTTCCTGGTTTTGTCTATCTCAGGAATTGTTACCAGCGCCGCATCAATCACCGCTCCCGTATACTCCGATGCCAGTGTATTAATCTCCTTCTCTGTAGTTGCTTGAATGATGGCAGTGTCGGAAACCCCTCTCCGCGAGAGGCTCTCCTCGAGAGCCTGTGGGAAAAGGGCCCACTTAGCCTTGGCCGTGTTAAATCGCCACGTGGAGTTTCCTATCTCGGCTGCGACTGGACCCGGCTCCAGTTCAATCGAAAAAGTAATCGGACGGTGGTCAGAGAGTCCTGCTCCGTCGATGTATACTCTCCAATCCCGAATTTTGTGGACGAGAGACGAGGAGCATGTCGTAACATCAGGGATGCTTGTTGCTTCTTTGCCCCCTCTAAAGGCACTGAAAGTAGGTATAGAGCCTTCATTTATTACATTAAGGTCATGCTGGGCAAGGAAATCGGTCAAGGCCGCTCCCCTGTCGTCCTCCACCTCGCAACCCACACCACGGACTAGATGCGTTGAAATCTCCACCCACGATGACACCGTCAGCCTCGATGTTTTGAAGAACCGAATCCAACTCTGTCAAATCCTCCTCTATATTGTTCGTGCCTACAAAATAAACACTTATTATACAAATGCGTTTTGAATTTATTGCTAATACTGCTGAAGTTATGCTTTTACTTATACAGCTCTGGTTAACCAAAGTTACGACATTAGGATCGGTGACGACTACAGCCGATTTCGCGGGATTGTCTTTAGTGGCATTGGAAGCCTGTATTACCTTGTGGCTCGATGCCAGTTGCCCCGTGCTACCTATGTAGGGTTCCTGTATGAGGACCGCAGTGGCCTTTTGTTTTGCTGCATCTTCCAGGCATTCCTTTGTCGCGGCAAAGCCTCGTCCTAGGTTTGCCTGGATGAACTTAAACACGCCCTTAGCAATACCTCACTGCTCTACGAGCCACCACGTCCCAGCGTTGCCACTGGGGGCATTCGTGGCTGTAGGCTGGGTGATCTGCTTGTGGGCCGCCCGGGGTCTCAGCGCAGTTCCGGCACATTGGTGTGCCTTCGCGATTTGGGCAGTTTCGAGTATCGTGCCCACCGGCGCAGTAACCGCAGATCTCCTTACCATTGCAATCTCGGGCGAGGTGACCGTAAGTCAGGCACCTGTAACACTGGACCACCGGGGACTGATCCACAGCCATAACTGTCTGGTAGCCGACCCTAACTTTATTATTACAGAGTGCTGACCAGACAGAGGGGTGAACCTCTAAGATGACGTTAGTCAGCTGCGCAGTCCTACCCTTGGTCCTTCGCTGCACCTTTACTGGAGCACTCGCAGGTACCTCGCCTAGGAGGTTATTATTCTGTCGCCTTAGAGCGTCCACTAGTTTCACGTCGTCTAGGTCGCCAGCAACCCCGATAAGTCGCACCAGTGGGTTTCTTGGGGGCCTAGAGGTAGCGGTGAGCTCAATTCCGGTCTCTTTAACGGCTTCTCGCAATCGTCCTGGCTCTCCTCGGAGTCACAGTTCACCGCGACTCTCTGTTTACGGAGAGGGTGGACTCCGCTAATCCCCACTCCCAGGCTTACCACGTCCACCTTTTCCTTGAGGGTCTTAATGACGTCCTGGCTGGTGGCACGTGGATCCCGGGACTCCACAAATACCGGGAATCTTGGGGTGCTGGCCACCTCCGCAAAACTCTTTCGCTGACTACTAGATGACGAAACTTCGCGTTTCTTTTGGGTGGTTGATTTAGGTTCAGTCAAAACCACCCCTTTGCGGAGCGCTGTCTCCATTCGGGGCTACTGTAACTGGCTATTGGCTCCAGGAGTTCACCAATACGCTCCT
>CAWUPE010001142.1:0-26344 GCA_963924145.1 Pyrausta purpuralis | reverse complement strand
ACAAAAATTACTAAGCCAGCCTTATTTCACCTTCGGAACACGAGACGCGCGCCATCTTTGTTCGAACAATATTTCTGATGCGGGGGAATAAAGAATGGAATGCGCTACCGGCTGAGGTGTTCCCGAAACCCTTAATTTGGGCATTTTCAAAAGAAGAATGATTACGCTATTACTGATCAGACATGACCAATCCTCGACGACATCATCACTTACCACCAGTTGTGATAGTGGTCAAATGGCTGATCATATACATAAAAATATTTAGATAGACTATAAAATTATGCAAGATGGAAAGAAATCATCCACTTAATATCATTTATTTTTATAGCCCAAAAGATTGTTGTTGAATTTTACAAGAAAGTTTAAATATGTATGTTACAAAATGTATACATAATAAATAAAAATGTAAGTAAGTAACAATGTATATGGCGGTAAGAGAGCGTAGAAACCAACTTACGAAAATAATGAAATAAAATGAAAAAAATATATTTTGTTTTGGACCTGTCATGTTTATAACCACAAGTTGTAGCGTTTATCTTCTTTTAAAGTTTATGTTCATAAGACAAGTAATAATTATTTTGTTTTAATAAAGCAATGATATAAGTTTTGTGCTCGTGGATTTTTACTTAGTTCGTAGACTTTATTGATTTTATGACGAGTATAGTATACCTATTTACGAGGAGTATTATTCACATTTGACTAAAATTGTTTTATCAGATGTATATTATATTTTACTTTGTAATCATTAAAAGGGTTTCCTTTCATACAACAAAATTGTGTTAACTTTTTTGTAACAATATTATTGTTTTTTTTCTGACTATACTCATATTGATAGTTTTAACTTTTTGATTACATTAAATGACGTTAAAAATCATTCGATTAAATTATCTGCATCTCGTCCAAAATCAGCTGTAGACATGTATGGGATGAATTGATGAACTACTATTTGTATAAATGCTACACCAGAAACAATTCGTAAAATAACTTTATTATTTACTAAAATATCAATAACAGGAGACTTCCACATGGTAATTCTTAGACGTTGGGTTATATCAGAATTATCAGTAAACAGCTATCTAAACGCCGAGTAAAAAAGTAAGTGCAAAGCGCTGAGTATGCCTAGTCAGCCTGGAGCCTAGCTTTTTTCAAGAGAACGCTGACTACGCCTAGTAAAAGTAGTAAGTAATCCAACTAAATACTGCTCTGCTTACTGAGGTCTGAGTCTGGAGCTCACGTCGAAAACATGCCTGATTGTTGTCATAAGTCTTTGTGCCCACTTTTAGTATAACTAGCCCAATATTATCACCATAAATTTCTTTAAATGCATTTTTTAATGATTAACTTCGTAAGTGCAGGTTTCCTTGTCAGTACATGAGTCACTAATCAGTAGTGCGGATTTTTTTTCAGCAACTGTCATCACTGTAAATGTCTACTTTTTCGTCTGACGCTATCTTGCATGTCGAATTAACAGTGATTAAAAAGTGTTTTAATGTTCTTATTTAACATATTTCTTTAACTTGATAGCATATTCCTGTTTTTTTAAATGGTGAATAAAATATGAGCCTGTACAAGTGTACATCTATACTAATATTATAAAGCTGAAGAGTTTGTTTGTTTGTTTGTTTGAACGCGCTAATCTCAGAAACTACTGGCCCGATTTGAAAAATTATTTTTATGTTAGATAGTCCATTTATCAAGGAAGGCTTTAAGCTATATAACATAAAGATACGACTCACAAGACCACAGCAGCAATGAAAAATGTTGCGAAAACGGGAGAAAGATATTCCTTTTGAGAGCTTCCGCTGCGTACGCTGCGGAAACCGCTAAAGTTACACAAAAATCATGTATGACAAGATTGTTAAGCATTAAAAGTTCTATAATAAAGTCCGCGACAGCATAACTATCTTTTATGGTTGACTTACTACAACCTTTTTTATGTTAATAAATTTGTAAAAAATAATGCATCATTTTTAGAGGTGTATTATACACACAGGTATATATTCTTATCAAAATAAATACATGCGTCATCACGAGCATTTCATTTAGAAACGAGTTTCCCTTTATATCATTTGATTTCAATAAATATCTTAGGAGCTATCACAGTTTTAACATAACTCCGCACCAAAATAATGTTCGCAGCTCAAGTACAACGTGCGCTTGCGCTAATATATTATAAAGCTGAAGAGTTTGTTTGTTTGAACGCGCTTATCTCAGGAACTGCTGGACCGATTTGAAAAAATATTTATGTGTTGGATAGCTTATTTATCGAGAAAGGCTTTAGGATATAAAACATGACGCTGCGACGGGAGGGGAGGGAGCAAACTCAAAACGCGCGGACGAAGTCGCGGGGGACCGCTAGTGGTCTGATAATCTTGGTAAGATCATCTCTTTAAACTAGAAATAAAAATAAAAGCCTTCTTTAGAACATTGAGAAAGTTTAAGAATTACTCAGGACGAGCTGCAGTTTGTAAATATATCTTTGATTTTCCGCATTTCGTCCCAAATATTATATAGGCATGGTGGGACGAGTCAATGAATTACTAAGTTTTCCATCCAAACAAAAAAGGAAACGACTTGCAGGATTAAGTTAGTATTTGTACTGATTTTTTGCATCTTGTCCCAAGTGGGCCGTAAAATCACATGGGAAGAGTCGAGTAATATGTAAGTAGTATGTACCTTACCAAAATTCTCTAATATTGTAGTACCTTCGATAAACTAGCGGTTGTTTTCAAATAAATATCAATCTTACGATTTTTTTCCTTGGAATACCTGAGACCATAAATAATTAACATATTTTCCTTCATCGGCGTAGTTATTGACTACGTAATTAAATATTAAAATAGCAGGAGAAAGCATCCGCTTTGATATGAAGGGCTTTAGCTTACATTTTCTACTAAATTGTCTTTCCGTTTCCATAAAGAGTGTGAAGTGTGGCCACCCAAATGCATCGATGTATGGGAAACATTTGAAATGCTTATAACTTTTGATTGGCGGCATATAGAGCCGTCACTTACGATTTTTTGTACTTAGAGGCCGCGTCACATCAGATTAGATGAGTTTTCAGCTTCGTACAACACCTGGAAGTGGTAGAACTGGGTGGCTCAGACAGCCAGCATCCGGCTGTCTGAGCCAGCAGTTTTTTCTCAATTTCTCCAAAACGCGTGCGTCACGAAGGTTCAAATCTGGTCGAGAGCTGTCACTAACGTCGTCACAACAGTAAATCCGAAAAACATTTGTCCGAAACGTAACATTTCGTGAAATATAGAGAAAAACAAGTTGGCTCAGACGACCGGATATCAGGCTGTCTGAGCCACACGTTTATCACGATTTCTCAAAAAGTACTGGATTAAAATGGATGAAACTACTTCGGATGACCGTCACTAACGCGTCACATCACATTTTATAAGAAACAGCGACCTGAAACCCTCTGATAGTTGAGATCTGGAAAGTCAGAAAATGCGAAATTCTGGCTGTCTGAGCCTAGTTTTTTTGATTTTCCAAGAAAACTATTGCGTCACAAACGATGAAACCTGGATACATCAGCGTCACTAACGATTCCTTATAAGCCTAGATATGCAAGATGTCTATAGAAGCCTGGCTCAGACGGCCGGATGTACACGGAAACTCAGCCAAAATATCGTGGTACGACTGTTGTATGTCGATACTACGTATAGTGGGTTGGTGCGTAGCGCGTAGTGGAGCGTTTACCTTAAGGTTGGTAACGTTATCAATGAGTCTTCGGTTTTTCAGATCAACGATGAGTTGGTGATGTTTTAGAAAGTCTGCACCGAGGATTGGTTTTGACACGTCGGCAACGATGAACTTCCATTTGTACGGTCGTCGTAGTTGTATATCAAGCTCGAGCGTTTTTTCACCGTAAGTAGGTATAACAGTATTGTTTGCGGCGTATAGTTTGAACGGCAGTGGAGTCGTAACTTGTCCTTTTCTTCTCGGTAGCACGGAGATATTGGCACCCGTGTCGACCAAAAAAGATAAGCCAGTTTTCTTATCGGTGATGAATAGGCGGTGGGAAAACTCTGGAACGCCGGTTTCCGCCTCTGCCAACGTTCGATCTAGTTTTCCGTATTGTTATCACTTTTGTATGAACACGGCGTAGTGCATCTCTTTGCTTTTGCTCCGAAGCGTCGGTGGTAATAACAATACGGCGACGGCGTTTCCGCGCGCGAGCGAGACTCACCGCGCGAGCGGGATGGCGATATGTTATCAGCGGCTCGTTGGCGGGATCGGGAGCGATTCCACGGGCGGCGTTGATTCTGTGATTTTATTTCAGCGATCTCGATGTGTAGTTTGCGTATTTCCTCGATCAAACTGTCGTACGGCGATTGTTGCGAAGATGTTGTAGACTGCGTTGACGGATGAATGGATGCAACTTCTCTCGTCTGTTCCATCATCTTGTCGGCAAGTAGGGCGAGTTCTTCGAGTGCAGTTTGCTTGCTGAAGGATTCACTCACTGCGAGTACGGATCTGATGTGTGACGGAAGATGGTTTGTCCATAGGTGACGAAGTGTGGAGTCGGGTAATCTGTTTCTGGCGAGGTCTCGCATGCGACGTAGGAGTTGCGTCGGTTTTTGGTCTCCGAGCTCCATTTCTGACAGTAGCTTCTGGAACTGCCGGCTGTCAGATTCTTCATACACGGCAATGAGTCTATCTTTTAGTGCGGTGTAGAAGTTCTCTTCTGGCGGGTTATAGAGTAGGTCCGTGATCTGCTCGATATCCTGTCTCTCGAGCTGGGCGATCACCATCTGCGCCAGTTGTGCCTGCCCTTTCTTGGTATCGTGCGTAGCGGCCTCGAAACTATAGAACCATAGCCTTGGTCGATCTCTCCAGAACGGAGGGACGCGCAGCGAAAGCGCGATGTTGGCGACTTCGTGTCTCGTCGTGGGCGTCGGTGGTTCTTCGACGGTGGCGGTGGCAGCTTCATTTTGGTCGCACATTTTGAGCTGGAGCGGCAGGGATTCCTTGTTGATACTTGCTTCTCGTTCAGTCGGTGGTCACCACTTTGGTAGGGTTGGATTAGATGACTACCAAGGATTGCGTAATAATAACTCCGTTGAAGGTTGTAGAAGGAATGTATATTGTAGTAAACTTAACCTAGTATTTATATAAAAATATGTACACAGTTGACCAATAGCAAAATATACATTATAGCCATTCAGAGCACTTGGACACAGTATTTGACCGTTATTGACCGTTACAGAATATTAACCACCTATGTTTTCTACACATCTCTGTCTAATCATTACACTATCTCCCTTATCGCGGCAGTGTCGGCCGGCCGCGGCGAGAGCGTGGAACGAGACGGCGTCCGGGAGTGCGAGGGAGCGCGCGAATGTAGGCCACCATAAATATTTCCGCGGCTTCTCGGCTCTTTCTTACGGCGACGAAAATAGTAGTGAGAAGACGTTTGCTAGCTGGGAGCGCGCGCCACGATGCGTGTCGCGCTGCGATGCGTAGTCTTCGTGTGATAACAAAAACAGTTCTTATCAGAACTACCATCTGTGTTTCTGTCGTGTAAAAGCTCTTTTCAGGGCTGTTTACCTCTGTGTTTCTGTGAAAGACGAGTTGCGGCTGTGGTAGCCACATAGTCTACATTACATTTCCAAAAAAGTTAGGGATCCGTATGAAAATTTTGATAATGTAACCAAAGGTGTGTAAGACAGATAGAGCAAAGTGATATACTACAATTTAAGTTTGTTTTTCATTTCTCCTGCTCGGAAAATTGAACTTTCATATGAAGATAGCCGGGTGGAAAAAAGCTTTTCCATCCCTAGGGGTGGAAAGAAATTTATTTCCATCCCTAGGGGTGGAAAGAAATTTAGTTTTAATTGCTACTATCGTATCATATCCCATCATATTAAAATAAACAAGCTTTCCATATTTTTAAGATTAGCTGAACATTAAAAGCGTGGTTATTATGGTCACTTATTTGAAAAATTTACAATTGGTCTAATTTTTAACAATTTTTAATCTACAAATATAATATTCGGGTGCCTGCCATACAATGTACTTTGTTGTTGTCTGTTGACTTTGGCTTTTTTTTTTTTAGTTTTGTCGATTTTTAAAGGCACATTTATCCGAGCAGAACGCGCCAAACGAATCGAAGTCAAGCAGGCCTCGCGCACTTGACCGAATCGACCGCGTCGAAGAAGTCATGAGATAGCGCTTTGAGCCACAAGGTGGGAGTGAGTTAGAATTGAATACCCGGCAAGTCGTCCGAGTTAGCGAGAGTCCGGCATTAGCCGCGCCGAATCTGATAACGTCATCCGAATTCGTCTAGGATTTCTGGGGTTCTTCCAGATTCGGACGATTCGACGCGGATTAGAGTGCGAGGTTTCATTAGATTTCATATAAAGAACTCTAAAATTCGATTCGTTCGGCGCGTTCGGCTCCGGTAAATGTGCGTTTACCTTAAGCAGGCGGAGGCGACTTCCCGCGATTTTGTTGTTCATTAATCTTCTTACTCACTCCCACCTTTAGCTGTCACTCAGCGCTATCTGACTTGACTTGACGACCCGTCTGGTGTAGTGGTCGAAAAATCGCCTACTACGCAGCGGGTGCGAGTTCGATCCCCGCACAATACAAACATTTGTATGCATGAACTGTTTGTATTGGTCTGGGTGTTTTCTATGTATATCATGTATGTATTTACAAAAAAAAAGTATTTAAGTATTATATCCGTTGTCTGGCACCCATAACACAGTGTACATCCGGCCGTCTGAGCCAGGCTTCTATAGAGATCTTGCATATCTAGGCTGATAACGAATCGTTAGTGACGCTGATGTATCCAGGTTTCATCGTTTGTGACGCAATAGTTTTCTTGGAAAATCAAAAAAACTACTAGGCTCGAGGCTAGAGGGTTTCAGGTTGCTGTTTCTTATAAAATGTGATGTGACGAGTTAGTGAATGTCATCCGAAGTAGTTTCATCCATTTTAATCCAGTACTTTTTGAGAAATCGTGATAAACGTGTGGCTCAGACAGCCTGATATCCGGTCGTCTGAGCCAACTTGTTTTTCTCTATATTTCATGTTACGTTTCGGACAAATGTTTTTCGGATTTACTGATGTGACGACGTTAGTGACAGCTCTCGACCAGATTTGAACCTTCGTGACGCACGCGTTTTGGAGAAATTGAGAAAAAACTGCTGGCTCAGACAGCCGGATGCTGGCTGTCTGAGCCACCCAGTTCTACCACTTCCAGGTGTTGTACGAAGCTGAAAACTCATCTAATCTGATGTGACGCGGCCTCTAAGTACAAAAAATCGTGAGTGACGGCTCTATATGCCGCCAATCAAAAGTTATAAGCATTTCAAAAGTTTTCCATACATCGATGCATTTGGGTGGCCACACTTCGCACTCTTTATGGAAACGGAAAGACAATTTAGTAGAAAATGTAAGCTAAAGCCCCTCATATCAAAGCGGATGCTTTCTCCTGCTATTTAAATATTTAATTACGTAGTCAATAACTACGCCGATGAAGGAAAATATGTTAATTATGTATGGGGTATTCCAGGTTTCAAAATTACTCTTTATTTAAAAATAATCACTAGCTCCAGCTGGTTACTACAATATAAGACTTTTTCGGTATTAAATACATACTAAGTACTCATTCCTCAACTCGTCCCATATTATTACGGCCCATTTGGGACAAGATGCAATAATTAATTTTAATCATTATGCAAATCGTCTCCTGCTTTTTTGGGTGCAAAATAATAACCATAAAACAGCGCAGAAGGTGAAACGCAGTTCTCTGGGACCGCTTATTATTATTACGAACAAAAATTACTAAGCCAGCCTTATTTCACCTTTGGAACACGAGACGCGGGCCATCTTTGTTCGAACAATATTTCTGATGTGGGGGAATAAAGAATGGAATGCGCTACCGGCTGAGGTGTTCCCGAAACCCTTAATTTGGGCATTTTCAAAAGAAGAATGATTACGCTATTACTGATCAGACATGACCAATCCTCGACGACATCATCACTTACCACCAGTTGTGATAGTGGTCAAATGGCTGATCATATATATAAAAATATATAGATAGACTATAATTAGTTACTTCCACAGTATTATGTTTTACGGTCTTCTCTTGTGGGGTTCTGCTGCTTGATACCATATTTATTTTGCAGAAAAGAGCCATTCGTGCTATTTATAAACTTAGTCCTCGTGACTCCCTGAGAGAGGTCTTTAAGAAAATCAACATATTAACTGTGGCTTCTCAATACATTTTTGACAATATAATGTACGTCCGTAAAAATTTAGATTATTTCATGAAGAAGAGCGACATTCACTCATATAACACAAGAAATAAACACAAGCTTGTCGTTCCTAACTTCAGATTAGTTAAAACTAGTAATTCGTTCATGGGAAATTGTATAAAATTCTTTAATGATATACCACACAATCTTGTCGAATTGCCGGTTGATAAATTTACGAAACACGTTAAAAACACGCTTATGTCTAAAGGCTATTACAAGGTTCAAGACTATCTGAACGACACGAATGTGTGGTCTGTCCAGCCTGCACCGACTGATGTACTTACCTTTGATGATTTTGATTTTACGGCAGATAGTGGTGACTGAGTTTGTTCCGGCGTTTCTTCTCAGCACTTGCCTAATTGTCTGTGTTCTGTCTCGAAGCGCTGGTAGGGCCCAAAAGATAAGGAGACATGATTCGGCCCCTTCAGGGCACAATTATTTTTATTTTATTTTTCACTGTACATTTGACGTTCATAAGTGGCATATTGTGTCCTAAATTGAATAATTTTTTTTTTTTTTTGATTTGATAAAATTATGCAGGATGGAAAGAAATCATCCACTTAATATCATTTATTTTAATAGCCCAAAAGATTGTTGTTGAATTTTACAAGAAAGTTAAAATATGTATGTTACAAAATGTATACATACGAGGGTCAAACTGAAAGTTCTTAGAAAATCAAAAACTGATTACATTAGCCAGTTATTAGTTTTATTATATCTTTTCAAAATATTGTCCATTGACGTCAATACACCGCTGCATGCGATGGAACCACTGGGAAAAGCACTTTGCCCACTCGTCCTTAGGGATCTCTTCAATGGCATCGCGATACGCAGCCACCGCTTCTTCAGCATTCATAAACCGCTTTCCTTTAAGTTTTTCTTTAATTTTTGGAAATAAATAAAAATCACAAGGCGCGAGGTCGGGGCTATACGGCGGGTGACCCAGTAATTCAACGTTTGATGTCGCCAAATAGTCGATCGTTCGCTTGGCGGTGTGCGACGAGGCGTTGTCGTGGTGAAGGAGGATCCTACTGCGAGGTCGTTTCTCTCGAACTTTTTCCAAGACAAGTGGCAAACAATTGGTAGTGTACCATTCTGCAGAAACTGTTTTTTGATCCTCTAACACAATTGTTGCGAAATGACCTATCCTTCCAAAGAACGAGGCCACCATTTTTTTTCCCGCACTTCGATCTCTCTTCACTTTAGTTGGCAACTCCTCGAAAGGAAACACCAACTGAGCAGATTGTCTTTTGGTTTCAGGATCATAACAGTAAATCCAGCTTTCGTCACCTGTTAGTATGTCGAACACAGCATTTGAGTCACCTCCGTTAAATCTTTTAATCATTTTACGGCACCAATCCACACGATGGAGTTTTTGAGCCTTAGTCAAATTATGAGGTATCCACTGGGCGCAAAGCTTCCTGACCGCTAAATGTTCGTGGAGGATTTTGTGCACTTGAATCATACCGATGCCTAAGCTTGTCCGAATCTGCTGATAGGTCACTCTTTTGTCAGTCTCTATCATACGCCGCACAACACAGATGTTATTTTCAGTCGTCGCCGTAGAAGGCCGTCCCTCACGTACATCATCAGTGAGATTAGTGCGACCACGTTTAAACTCATTAAACTAATTGTAAACAGTCGCACGAGATGGGGCTTAATCGTGAAAGGCCAATCGTAGTCTATCATAACTTTCTTGTTGACTTAAATGACATCGAAAGTCATAAAAAATCATTGCACGAAAATTTTCTCGTGTTAAATTCATGTTGACGTGACACAGACAATTTTCAATTTGCCGCCAAATCGTAAAACAAATGACAAATGAATGAAATATATACTCAGTAATATTGGCAAAGAGTTCTATTCATAAAGATGAAATAAGAAACCAAAAATTTGCGCACGGGCGGGACTTGAACCAGCAACCTTTTGGCAAACCGGGCCAAACGCTCTTACCAATTGAGCTACCGTGCTGTTAGTCCGACCCTACGAAATTTGTGGTTTCTTATGAAAACGTCAATTGCGTGACGCTTAGCGCCATCTAGCCGTCTGTTTATGAAACAGATGGCCCAAGCAGTTATTCTTTACAGAATAAATTCAACTTGGAAATTGATGTCACTTCGCTATCTAATGGCAGCAACCTTTTGGCCCGGTTTGCCAAAAGGTTGCTGGTTCAAGTCCCGCCCGTGCGCAAATTTTTGGTTTCTTATTTCATCTTTATGAATATAAAATATGACACTGTGAGTGTTAAAAACATTCTAAACCATTAGATAGCGAAGTGACATCAATTTCCAAGTTGAATTTATTCTGTAAAGAATAACTGCTTGGGCCATCTGTTTCATAAACAGACGGCTAGATGGCGCTAAGCGTCACGCAATTGACGTTTTCATAAGAAACCACAAATTTCGCAGGGTCGGACTAACAGCACGGTAGCTCAATTGGTAAGAGCGTTTGGCCCGGTTTGCCAAAAGGTTGCTGGTTCAAGTCCCGCCCGTGCGCAAATTTTTGGTTTCTTATTTCATCTTTATGAATATAAAATATGACACTGTGAGTATTAAAAACATTCTAAACCATTAGATAGCGAAGTGACATCAATTTCCAAGTTGAATTTATTCTGTAAAGAATAACTGCTTGGGCCATCTGTTTCATAAACAGACGGCTAGATGGCGCTAAGCGTCACGCAATTGACGTTTTCATAAGAAACCACAAATTTCGCAGGGTCGGACTAACAGCACGGTAGCTCAATTGGTAAGAGCGTTTGGCCCGGTTTGCCAAAAGGTTGCTGGTTCAAGTCCCGCCCGTGCGCAAATTTTTGGTTTCTTATTTCATCTTTATGAATATAAAATATGACACTGTGAGTGTTAAAAACATTCTAAACCAAGAGTTCTATTTTCAAATTTTAGAATATATTTTTTATTATATTGTTTATAAGTGGCCAGTTCTAAGAACTTTCAGTTTGACCCTCGTAATAAATAAAAATGTAAGAAGTAACAATGGATATGGCGGTAAGAGAGGTGCGTAGAAACCAACTTACGAAAATAATGAAATAAAATGAAAAAAATATATTTTGTTTTGGACCTGTCATGTTTATTACCACAGGTTGTAGCGTTTATCTTCTTTTAAAGTTTATGTTTATAAGACAAGTAATAATTATTTTGTTTTAATAAAGCAATGATATAAGTTTTGTGCTCGTGGATTTTTACTTAGTTCGTAGATTTTATTGATTTTATGACGAGTATAGTATATCTATTTACGAGGAGTATTATTCAAATTTGACTAAAATTGTCAGATGTATATTATATTTTACTTTGTAATCATTAAAAGGGTTTCCTTTCATACAACAAAATTGTGTTAACTTTTTTGTAACAATATTATTGATTTTTTTCTGATTATACTCATATTGATAGTTTTAACTTTTTGATTACATTAAATGACGTTAAGGTGGGTCTATGCTAGACGAACCAAGCACGAGAGAAGCACGAGCGGAGCCGTTCTCGGCTTCGTCGTTCGCGGCGTCAAGTGTGGACGTACAACGAACCTGTAACAATTACTTGCCTCGAACGTAGTTTTCCGCAGTGTGCTCACGGCCCTTGGCGAATATGGATATTTATTTTCATATCAATTTATTTAAATATTGATTTTTCATTTATATTGAACTGATAATTTTATTTTTGCACAATTCTACACCCTTATTCAATTCTTGGGATATACGAGACCATGCATCAATCTTCTTATTTTTTAATAGAAATCCTCATGTTTTGGGTCCCATATAAATGGATTATTTTGATGTAATTCAATTATACGTCCACAAGCGCACTGCGAGCACGAAGCAAATCCCTTTGTGTTCGTCAAAAAACCCACAACCGGCGGAACGCAAACGAGCACGAACGAAACGCTCGCAGCGCGCTCGTTCGAGGCTTGTAAATCGGTCCACATTAGACGAATTGTGTTCGGCTCGTGCTCGGCTCGCCTAGCGTAGACGCACCTTTAAAAATCATTTGATTAAATTATCTGCATCTCGTCCAAAATAAGCTGTAAACATGTATAGGATGAATTGATTAACTACTATTTGTATAAATGCTACACCAGAAACAATTCGTAAAATAACTTTATTATTTACTAAAATATCAATAACAGGAGACTTCCACGTGGTAATTCTTAGACGATGGGTGGTATCAGAATTATCAGTAAACAGCTATCTAAACGCCGAGTAAAAAAGTAAGTGCAAAGCGCTGAGTATGCCTAGTCAGCCTAGAGCCTAGCTTTTTTCAAGAGAACGCTGACTACGCCTAGTAAAAGTAGTAAGTAGTCCAACCAAATACTGCTCTGCTTACTGAGGTCTGAGTCTGGAGCTCACGTCAAAACATGCCTGATTGTTGTCATAAATCTTTGTGCCCCCTTTTAGTATAACTAGCCCAATATTATCACCATAAATTTCTTTAAATGCATTTTTTAATGATTAACTTCGTAAGTGCAGGTTTCCTTGTCAGTACATCAGTCACTAATCAGTAGTGCGGATTTTTTTTCAGCAACTGTCATCACTGTAAAATTTACAGTGATTACAGTGTAGGTAAATGTCTACTTTTTCGTCTGACGCTATCTTGCATGTCGGATTAACAGTGATTAAAAAGTGTTTTAATGTTCTTATTTAACATATTTTCTTTAACTTGATAGCATATTCCTGTTTTTTTAAATGGTGAATAAAATATGAGCCTGTACAAGTGTACATGGTCTGATAATCTTGGTAAGATCATCTCTTTAAACTAGAAATAAAAATAAAAGCCTTCTTTTAAACGTTGAGAAAGTTTAAGATTTACTCAGGACGAGCTGCAGTTTGTAAATATATCTTTGATTTTCCGCATTTCGTCCCTAATATTATATAGGCATGGTGGGACGAGTCAATGAATTGCTAAGTTTTCCATCCAAACAAAAAAGGAAACGACTTACAGGATTAAGTTTGTATTTATATTGATTTTTTGCATCTTGTCCCAAGTGGGCCGTAAAATCACATGGTAGTCAGTCACAGTCGAGTAATATGTAAGTAGTATGTACCTTACCAAAATTCTCTAATATTGTAGTAGGTACCTTCGATAAACTAGCGGTTGTTTTCAAATAAATAGTAATTTAACGATTTTTTCCTTGGAATACCTGAGACCATAAATAATTAACATATTTTCCTTCATCGGCGTAGTTATTGACTACGTAATTAAATATTTAAATAGCAGGAGAAAGCATCCGCTTTGATATGAGGGGGTTTCCATAAAGAGTGCGAAGTGTGGCCACCCAAATGCATCGATGTATGGAAAACATTTGAAATGCTTATAACTTTTGATTGGCGGCATATAGAGCCGTCACTTACGATTTTTTGTACTTAGAGGCCGCGTCACATCAGATTAGATGAGTTTTCAGCTTCGTGCAACACCTGGAAGTGGTAGAACTGGGTGGCTCAGACAGCCAGCATCCAGCTGTCTGAGCCAGCAGTTTTTTCTCAATTTCTCCAAAACGCGTGCGTCACGAAGGTTCAAATCTGGTCGAGAGCTGTCACTAACGTCGTCACATCAGTAAATCCGAAAAACATTTGTCCGAAACGTAACATGAAATATAGAGAAAAACAAGTTGGCTCAGACGACCGGATATCAGGCTGTCTGAGCCACACGTTTATCACGATTTCTCAAAAAGTACTGGATTAAAATGGATGAAACTACTTCGGATGACCGTCACTAACGCGTCACATCACATTTTATTAGAAACAGCGACCTGAAACCCTCTGATAGTTGAGATCTGGAAAGTCAGAAAATGCGAAATTGTGGCTGTCTGAGCCTAGTAGTTTTTTTGATTTTCCAAGAAGACTATTGCGTCACAAACGATGAAACCTGGATACATCAGCGTCACTAACGATTCGTTATCAGCCTAGATATGCAAAATCTCTATAGAAGCCTGGCTCAGACGGCCCGATGTACACATAACACAAGCTTTGAGTAGCTTACTTTGGGACCAGATGGCGATGTGTGGAAATGTCCAAAGGATATTTATTTATTTATCTCATGAGGCTAAATTGAACCTGGAATTTTACTTAACCTGTGGTAGTTTTGGTGACAAGGTTAAGGTTGCGTTCTTTTACTATTAATAGGTATTGTCTGTGAGAATAAATCTATCGATATTTTTAACAATGATTTGAAATATTTTATATTGTCCGCGTTCATGTACTCTGTTGTCTTCCGTGCCGTTCAGCAGTGCCGTTACTGTCCTTCTAATCGTGTGTTTTATGTATAAAGACAGTAAACAAAATGTAAAAACTTGGCTTCATCTCTCGCCAAACGACATATTTTGTCTATGCAACTTTGGCTGACAAAAAGATGAAGTATAGGCTAGCTATTAGGTATTTAAAATAATAATCAATAAATCAATGGATTAAAAATATATAATACTTTACTTACAAGTTAACTTGTTTTATGTATGTACATTTTTTCATAAAATGTTTAGTAGATGCACATTATTTCGGATTGATAATTCTTTAGTATGGCATAGAATAATAAGTACAATACATAAATACTAGGCTTCAACAGCAACTTTTGATGGATTCTCTTTGGTTCTGCGAGGTTTATCTGGAATCTTCTCTTTGGCTTCCTCTGGTAAACTGTCTTCAGGCACATCAGGTAACTGATCTTTGACATCAAGGATTGCTTCAAGTTCCGCTTCCACAGCCTCATCGTCTTCTTCAGTTAACTGGCCGGATATCAGTTCATCAATTTCTCTTTGCTTTTCAATGCCTTCTTTAGTTTCATCCATAATTTTCTCTATTTCATCAATGTTTAGTATATCATGGACCTTCTTCAATGCAACATTTCCAGTCTTTAATCCATCTAGCACCTGTAAATGATATAGTTTACATCAGTTTACCATTTACAGTGTAATAGTTAGATTAATTCACAAAAGTTTTTTTTTAATTGTTCAAAACAGCCCAAATCATAGTCCATAAAAACACCTGAATCTTGAGTAGGATCTAGAGCACCTTTAAATTTGAAATGAGTTGATCCCCAGACTAAGTGGTAGGATACAACTCTGCAATATTTAATAAGCTTATGTTTAAGTGAGAGGTTGATGACAAAAATATACAATGTGTCCGGGATAGGTATAGCGATATTGGAGGAACGTATTGAAAAAATAATTTACAAAAACTTTTATTAATGAAACAATACCGAAAACTTGAAAATAAAAATCGCTTTTCCATATTAAAACCATCGAGGTCGGTAAGATTTTACTATGGAAAAGCGATTTTTATTTTCAAGTTTACAGTATTGTTTCATTAATAAAAGTTTTTGTAAATTCTCTTTTCAATACGTACCCCCAATATCGCTATACCTATCCCGGACACACTGTATAAAAGAGTTTCATTACTTTTATATAAGTTTAGATAGCCTAACCCTTTAGTTAAGTTATTTTTAATTCTGAACTTGTCAAAATTGTTGTGTTACTGAATTCCTTCATTAATAAATTTATTCTTATAGTGATTGGATTGGAGCTGTTGAATAGGTGAGTAATACCACAAACACCGCTTTCTATTTGCTATATAATATAGTAGGTATACCTGTATTTCAATTTGCGCAAATTCTATATCATGCGTCAGCTGTTCTAATTTTTCTAACTGCGTATCAGTATTCTGTAGTAGTTGTTCTTGGTATCTTTTCTTTCTCAGCAACAGTTTTGCTTTATCCCTTTTGCCATCATTAAGAAGAGTCTTCGCGAGTCGTCTATCCTTCTCAAGGTTGAGTTCTATACGTTTTTGGTACTGTTTCAGTTTGTCTCTCTGTTGTTTGAGCTGTAAAACAGCTTTATCTTGCTCAGTTACTCTGCTCACTTGCTTTTTGTGTTTACCAAATAAACCACCCATTATTGACACAGAATATCTATAACTGTTCAGACATTAAAAATTTTGTTTTTTTTTTCAAATACACTTCAGAAATTGCTGAAAAATACATCTAAATTACTATTATTTAAAGAAACAAATTATATTTTTGAGACCATTTAGTTCACCAAAGATTATTCATGTATTTTTTTTTTTTTTTTTTTTTATATACAAGTTTTACGTCTTCGGCTCTATGCCATACAGACTATTCTTAAGTGAAAATTGTTCATTTTTTAAAACTTATTAACTAAAACTAACACTAAACTAGCCTATCTTAACCTAACTCATTGAAATACGAGGTAGATCGCATTTCAATGCTCAACAAGGAAGCTTAGCGCGGGAACAGCGATCCGGGTAAAACGGCGCGATCAGATCGCTTCACTTAACCACTCAACACGTGAAGTGTCATAAAACAATCTCGGTGACGTGTTGACCGCTGATGATTTATTACAAAAATGGCGTCGCACATACCCCCTATTTCTCTAAAATATTTTTTCTTCCGAGCAAAATTATGTTATTTTGATTTCATTACTATAAATAATGCATTAGATCTCATCACAACTATACTGAAATCAGTTTCTTTTTCTTAGATTTATCAATTTACTGTACTTACTATGTTATTATCGATAACAATGACAGGCACTTGCAAAAAAAATTGCAAGTCCGGTTGTAGGTTAGATACTTGCAAAACATTATCATTACGATATATTTCTTACAAAATATAATCTCAACACACTAACTATGAATCAAATTTCACTTTTTATAATAATTTACCAGTAATAAGCTGCAAAATCCATACGAAAATCCATAAAACACTTCAAAGCACGGCACTGAAACCAGACACCATTTTTGTTTTGGTCAGCAGAAAAAATGATTACAGATTAAACAATTTTAGTGAGTTCGGATACACAGATGATGTATTGTAAAGTGCGTATGGCAAAACTTCTTCATACAAAAATAGCCTCTATCATTAAATAATAAAGGTTTAAAGTCGCTTGGGACGAGCGGTCGCATGCGACCGCTTCGTGTTTCACGGAACGGCGCGCTACACAACAGCGCGGTCGCTGGCGACCGCTTCGGGTTTTAAGCGTTAATTCCCCACTTTAATTGCATTGTTTTCTTCAATAGCACAAATTATCATGACAATTCCACCACACAATCACAATAATTGACCCGAAAAAAACAATTACTAAAACGAAGAAATAAGGTCCGTCCTTCCCTTTTCGTTTCCCGCGCAAAACTCCATTATTCATGTACAATACTACATACCTACAACACGTACAACAACGTACAATACCACAGATTAGTAAGAGTATGTGTACAATACATGAAGTTATAGGAAAAAAACTTTTTCCTATAACTTCATGGTACAATACATCTTTGACACATACCTAAAACACAGATTATAATAGATTGGATAGAGTTGTTGTAAGTCTAATGATGGTGTATCCACACCGCCCGCCGGCATGGCCATAAAGAGGGCAAACGAGAAGCCGCCGACAAGCGCGGCTCACTTGCGGCTCATTATTGATATTCAAAGCTGTCAAAGTTAGTGTTGTAAAACGACGGTTGTTTACCAAATCAATAGATTAGGTACACCGGAAGGGTATGACGGTAGGCTTTGGTGCCCATTGGGTTTCAACCTAAATTTTAAATATTCCAATAAAAAAATATTAAGGGATTGGTGACAAACAATAAAAATTATATTACATAACCTACGAGAGATGATTATAAAGCTTTTGTTGTTGTTCAAATCAGTGAAAATAAATGTATAAGTTTTAAAATAATTAAAGTGAAGGCTTAAGATATAGTTGTTTAAGATTTTAGATAAATCGGAAAATCGTTAACTGCAGCGTTCCCTGGCGGAATAGCACTATGCCTATCATACAAGCTATAATAATAATAATAATAATTTATCTTCGTCACGTGTCACCGATTCAACCAACAAAAATATTTTCATCATGTCAGGCTTGGTTGATACCCGTCTGAACATGGAAATAAAACCTCATAAGAGAGAATCTGCAATAGATAAACAAATAATATATAATTAATTTGAGAATAAAATTCCATAAAGTGGGTTAGTAATAATAGGGACTTATGACTAATGTTAGTGTTAATCACATTTTACAATTTATTTATCATTTACAAACGAAGGTTTGGTGCCAACGTGTACCCTATTCCAGTGGTGGTCTAGTGTACATTGATAAAGTACCCGACGACAGAAGTTACGACGAAGTAACGACCCGTAATTTATTTTTGGACGAAAAACCATGCGTTGAAATAACATAAAAGTTGGATGCTGTTTATGTGGAGCTTTTTCTGTCCATGACAAACGTTAGATTTAGAGTTAACACATTTAAGCTTGTTCGTACAATGTTCGTGTGCTGCTTATTCAGTGGTTACCGGGGCAATTGTTGAATGGGTCCAGGGTATTATTAACGTTGATCATCAAGCGAAAGTAACGGACATAGCCCTGTGAATCAGTAAGCTCAAGTGGCAGTGGGCAGGGCACAAGCGCAAAGACCTGATAGCGATTGGGGCAGAAAAGTTATAGATTGAAGACACTTCTACCATAGGCGCAGCGTAGAACGTCCACCGACAAGGTAGACAGACGACCTACTTAAGATCGTAGGATCACACTGGACGCTGATCGCTTATGATCGGTCGCTGTGGAAATTTATGGGGGAGGCCTTTGTTCAGCTGTGCGCGCCCTTTGGCTGATATTGATAATGATGTTAACCGAAAGTGCCCTTAGTGACTAAGGAACGTTGAGGGTAGTAAACTCCTTCTTAATTTTTCTTAACTTCCCTTAGCTACCGCAGCCTAAGCAAACGTTAAGTTTATACGCCTAAATAATGACTACGTTTAAGAGAAAAAAACTAAATTGATCATTCCGAAGACGGGTACTTGCTGATAGACCAACGTAGATATCCGTTTTGAGTATTTGCTTTAAATCGACCGTTACTCGATAATCATCCGTTCCTCTTGTGGACTTTTGAGTGGTTTGTGATTTAATTGTGATATTTTTTGGAATGAAGACTATTACTGCTGTTACGCCCACGGACATTTACATATACGAGGGTGGGTCAAAAAGTTCGCGAAATAGAGGGTAAAAAGTAAAAAATAAAACACAAAATTATATTTCCTTATCAATGTATTCCCCCTTAACTCTAATACATTTATTAGACCTATCAATTAAAAATAAAATATATAAATAAATTGTTTATTAAAATTCATCGGTCCTGAGCTACATCATAGATCTTAAAATTAATTACTAAGTGCATTCTCTTATTTACCTAAACTAGGATAAACCTGTATCTCAGACTAAATAGAGCTTACACAAGTTATTTAAGGCTTACATAATTTAACAATAATTACTAAACTTACACAATATTCAAAAAATAAATCAAAGTCAAAACAAAACCAATTAATTTATTAATACCTTCGAAAAAAAATGATTTCTCTTTGTCATCAAAATAGGCCTTTGCGCTCTTCACTTCTTCATCGCTGGAAAATTTCTTCCCTCGAAGCTCTTTTTTCATTTTTGGGAACAAAAAATAATCACTTGGAGCTAAATCTGGACTATAGGGGGGATGTTCCAAGTTTTCTAAGCCCACTCTTCGAACAGAAGCCATCGCAACTTGCGCCTTGTGCACGGGTGCATTATCGTGCAAGAGGAGTACACTTTTGGTCAATTCTTCCCGTCTTTTCTCCCTCACAGCATCTCGCAGATGATGATAATAGTACAGTACTCCCAGTTATAGAAACACCCTTTTCTTTATAATCAACTAGCGGTCCCCCGCGACTTCGTCCGCGCGTTTTGAGTTTGCTCCCTCCCCTTCCGTCGCAGAGTGATGTTTTATATCCTAAAGCCTTTCTCAATAAATAAGCTATCTAACACAGAAATATTTTTTCAAATCGATTCAGCAGTTCCTGAGATAAGCGCGTTCAAACCAACAAACTCTTCAGCTTTATAATATAACTAGCGGTCCCCCGCGACTTCGTCCGCACGTTTTGAGTTTGCTCCCTCTCCTCCCGTCGCACAGTCATGTTTTATATCCTAAAGCCTTTCTCGATAAATAAGCTATCCAACACAGAAATATTTTTCAAATCGGTTCAGCAGTTCCTGAGATAAGCCAAACAAACTCTTCAGCTTTATAATATAACTAGCGGTCCCCCGCGACTTCGTCCGCGCGTTTTGAGTTTGCTCCCTCCCCCCCCCCCCCCCCCGTCGCAGCGTGATGTTTTATATCCTAAAGCCTTTCTTAAAAAATAAGCTATCTAACACAAAAATATTTTTTCAAATCGGTTCAGCAGTTCCTGAGATAAGCGCGTTCAAACCAACAAACTCTTCAGCTTTATAATATAATTAGCGCAAGCGCACGTTGTACTTAAGCTGCGAGCATTATTTTGGTGCGGAGTTATGTTAAAACTGTGATAGCTCCTAAGATATTTATTGGAATCAAATAATATAAAGGGCAACTTTGTTCTAAATGAAATGCTCGTGATGATGAATGTAATTATTTTGATAAGAATAAATACCTGTGTGTATAATACACCTTTAAAAAAGATGCATTATTTTTTTACAAAATTAACATAAAAAAGTTGTACTAAGTCAACCATATAAGATAGACTTATGCTGTCGCGGACTTTATTATAGAACTCTTAATGCTGAACAATCTTGTCATACATGATTTTTGTGTAACTTTAGCGGTTTCCGCAGCGTACGCAGCGGAAGCTCTCAAAAGGAATATCTTTCTCCCGTTTTCGCAACATTTTTCATTGCTGCTGTGGTCTTATGAGTCGTATCTTTATGTTATATAGCCTAAAGCCTTCCTCGATAAATGGACTATCCAACGTAAAAATATTTTTTCAAATCGGACCAGTAGTTTCTGAGATAAGCGCGTTCAAACAAACAAACAAACAAACAAACTCTTCAGCTTTATAATATTAGTATAGATTAGCGCAAGCGCACGTTGTACTTAAGCTGCGAACATTATTTTGGTGCGGAGTTATGTTAAAACTGTGATAGCTCCTAAGATATTTATTGGAATCAAATGATATAAATGGCAACTTTGTTCTAAATGAAATGCTCGTGATGATGAATATTTTGATAAGAATAAATACCTGTGTGTATAATACACCTTTAAAAATGATGCATTATTTTTTTACAAATTTATTAACTTAAAAAAAGTTTGTAGTAAGTCAACCATAAAAGATAGACTTATGCTGTCGCAGACTTTATTATAGAACTCGTAATGTTGAACAATCCTGTCATACATGATTTTTGTGTAACTTTAGCGGTTTCCGCAGCGTACGCAGCGGAAGCTCTCAAAAGGAATATCTTTCTCCCGTTTTCGCAACATTTTTCATTGCTGCTGTGGTCTTGTGAGTCGTATCTTTGTTATATAGCTTAAAGCCTCCCTTGATAAATGGACTATCCAACATAAAAATAAGTTTCTGAGATTAGCGCGTTCAAACAAACAAACTCTTCAGCTTTATAATATTATTATTATAAATTATAAATTATAATCAATAAGGAGCATTTCCTCTGAATCTCAGAAAACAGTAGTCATGAGTTTTCCAGCCGACGGAGACACTTTGAATTTCTTCGCGGGTGGTTTGCCCTTTTTGTGTCACTGCATGGAGTCTTGTTTGGACTCAGGCTCATAATGATGAAGTTTCATCTCTAGTCATAATCTGGTTCGAAACTTTATCCTTTTGTTCACCACAGAGCGCCAAAAACACTCGTGACAACACTCAACTCGCCACTGCTTCTGGTGTGGCGTGAGCATTCTCGGCACCCACCTTGCACAAACCTTTGACATGCCAAGATGTTCGTGTAAGATGTTCAAAATGGTTGAATCTGATACTCCAATCATTTCTGCCATCTGCTTTATCTTTAATCTCTTCCAAAATGATTTTTTCAAGTCTTTCAACGTTTTCTGTCATTGTTGCCTCGACAGGCCGCCCCGGCCTCGGATCATCTTCAATCGAATCCCTGCCTTGCTTAAACAGGTTGTGCCACTCAGTGGCGGATTAACAAATTTGCCGCTAGTAGGCCATTCAATTTTTGCCGCCCCTACTGACTTTTGAAATTCAATATGTTAGTTAGTTTAATCCCGTAATTAGTATGATTGTGAACTTATATTTCTGTCAGTTACTAGATTATTTTTGCAACCCGCTATGTACTGAAGAGTTTAATGTTGACCTAAAAACAGCAGCATGTACTTATCATAAGGTGGGGAAAGGCATGACTTAAAAATACCTACACTATATGAACACAGACAAAATATTGTGTGGTCAGTAAACATTGTTTTGTTAAATATTTTTATTGCACTTAACAGTTTAAAAGAAATAAAAACAATTTCTATTAATATATAACATGTTAACAATCCAGTTAATAGTGACAGACAATGAGATCAAATAAGTTTCGCATTATTTTCTTGCGAGATTGTAAATTTGCAAAATCATTAATTATATCGTCGTATGAAATCTTTTTCATAAGTTCTAACTCTATGCACAAAAGAGATAAAGCATTAAGCTTTTCTTGACTTAAAGTAGATCGTAGATAGATTTTAACCCGTTTTAAGCAAGAAAAGCTTCTCTCACCTGAACAATTTGTCACCGGTGTGCACAGAGCCATGCGAAGTGCTATATCCAAGTTTGGATAAATATGCTGCAAATTCTGTTTTCGCAGAAACAAAGATATACTTTTTAATGATCCAGAATCTGGTTTTATCGAAATTGAAAGTGGTAGAAAGTGGTAGCATTCCTGAACTAAATCAGATTCTAAATCATTAGGATACATTTTTTCCAACGAAATGGCTTTTTCCGTTAGGGTCGATGGTAACAATTTACTTATTTTGGTTACAAATGAATACTTCTCGTTAAACTCGTTTTGAATCCCGCGTTGCAACCCAAAAACTACTACGAAAATACATACCTACGTACGTAGTAGAAAAGAAATATGTATTTAAATGTTGAAACATATTACACGTTAAATATCATTTTTAAATTTACATTGAAATAAATATTAATAATAGTTTATTTATTTATTGATTTTTATTTATTTTCTCGCCACAACAATCAGATAACAGAAGATAATTAGCTAAGAACTACTTAAAGGTAAACAGAAATACCAACAAGGCTTGGTAATAAAACAATAAACACGAAGTTGTGGAGAGATGGTGCTCGTGCTAGGCTCCGAAGATCCTTTGTTACGAGTTTTATTTTTATTTTATTGAAACGCTATTGGAACATTTTAAAATTCATGATCACATAAGTACCTAAGTATATATTACAGTGCGTTTATTAATCGTTTATTTATATATGGATTGTGTATACGATTAATTTTATATTTTTTTCTGTAAAAAAAAGAAATGAGCTAAATCTGCCGCCCCTCTAAATCTGCCGCCCTAGGCACCGGCCTACTTGGCCTATTGGTAAATCCGCCACTGGTGCCACTTGTACACCATGGTTTTACCAGGGCAAGAGTCCCCGTAAACAGAAAACATCTCTTCCAAAATAGTCTGTGGAGATTTTCCTTGCTTGGTAAGGAACTTGATGACTGCGCGAAACTCAATTTTCTCCATGTTGCAAATTTTCTTCCGGACTGACTTGTTCATTGATGTGTAGCTCAGTGAATTATGACCTATTTTTTTTAAACTTCTTTGTATTTATACTCTTAATGAGTGTCACAACTAGTGTAGGTAGTAAAAAGTTCCCCCCCCCCCCCTCCATACCCCTAATTCCGCGAACTTTTTGACCCACTCTCGTATATTGCCAAAACATTAACGTGTCCTAAACTAACTGAAAATACCAAATTCCAGGTTGCCATCTCCCCTTATTAACGAATAATCGTTTTTACCCATGATTTGGGAATTTATCCGGGTAAAATCCCTATATTTACCTAAAATGGGTGTTTACCCGATATTTTCCCAATGGGTATTTTCCCGTCGCCCATCTCCAAATCCACCGCAGATTGACCGCAGATAACTGCATGTCAATCGATCAAACCGTTTGTTCTAAAGATTAATTGGTAACATTCACACATAACTAATACTCATTTAAGAACCATCGCCAATAAATTACTAATCCATTGCAGAAAACTGCATGTCATCAGTCAAGACGTTCTGGAGATACATGGGAACATTCGTTTTCAAACACACAAATCCACAAACATTATCTTCCCCAAACGGCTATACCTTCACCGTTCCGTCGCGGATAATTTATAAGAAGAAAATATTAATATTTGTTCCCGGGTTTAAGTGGACTTTAATGACGATATTATTTTGCATTGACTTTACTGACTTTACTTTACCCCCTACTCCAGATTTCAGCGGCCTGTAGCACGGCCGCCGGCTATGTTGCATATGCCGCTGCAGCATGCCCGCCGGCCAGTGCCCGCGGGTGGTGTGAATACTAGAGTCCGACCGAAACTGGTTTTCCCGGCCGAAACCGAAACCCATTTTACTACTTTGGAAGCATCTAGCTATTAAACGTTAGACTTTAAAAGAAATGTGTGAATCGTAAAGCGGTTAAAAGTGGCTGTGACATACGGACGGACACACAGATAGACAGACAAACAGACAGACCGACAGACAGAGACACACAGATAGACTAGACGAAACTATAAGGGTTCCGTATTTTGCCATTTGGCTACGGAACCCTAAAAAGACATAAATAATCTGGAGATGAAACAATTTTAAATGAAAGTCGTGCGGAGTTTATTGCGTTGCAGCGAGAGTGGCTTTTACTTTATAATTCCTAGCACAGTGATCCTTCTGTACTCAGTACTATTATATTTTCTGTGGTTTAACACCATAGCGAAGCAAGTTTTCTTTGTCTATGCGTGAATTTGAGTGAATTTTCTTTGGATTCGACTTCTACTAGAGAATACAGCAGAACGCACACTTTTCCGAGCCGAACGCGCTAAATGAAACGAATCCTTTTTATGAAATGTAATGAAACCTCGCAATCCTAGACGAATTCGGTTGACGTCATCAGATTCGGCGCGGCTAATGCGGTCGATTCGGACGATTCGAAAGACTCGCCAGATAAAATCTTCATACTCACTCCCACTTTAGATGTCACTCATAGCGCTATCTCCTGATTCTTCGACGCGGTCGATTCGTCAGATTCGGTTGATTCGGCCTAATCGGATATGTGTGCGACGCCTCCTTGACTTCGATTCGTTCGGTGCGTTCGACTCGGATAAGTATGCGCTCACCTTAAATCAGTCCTGGCTAGCGTTGGGTTTGTGACCGGTAATTTACTCAATTTCGAGTAAATTACCAAAAACATGTAATTTACTCGGTAAAATTACCGATGACTGGGAAAATATTCTAATGATTTTAATTAACAGAACTTAGTGAATAAATATACTTAAATCCTTTACCAAATCAACATGAATAACATTTCACTCATTTTTACTGTCTTAGCAAGATCATACTTCTTTACATGCCAATACGAACACGAACTTTTGAGCTGGATTCACATCACACAAAAATATATTTAAAAGGTTTATTTTTGTTTTGTACTTTGTAATTTATGAGTGATATTGTGTTTGTAATAAAAACATATTAATGTTTATTTTAAAAAAGGAGGTTATCAATTCGACCTATTAGGTATGTGATATTGTTAGAATTTTATATTGTTCGAGTGGGGTAATCTATTAAGGCTTCCAAAGTTCAAAACACGTGTTCAAAATTTCGTAATTGTATGTGTGTTTTGATATTTTTCACCACGGATTTCTTGAAAACGAGAAGTCATAGCGAGATGATTATTTTTTGTTCAACCAGATAGGTATATTGCTACTTAGGGTACCTACCTACAGTGTAAGTTCCATCAAAACCAGTAGTTTTCGTTATATGGGTTATTAATTTAATAACTGAAAATCACGAAAAAGGGTACAATTTTTGAAAAAAAAAAAATGCCCCCTTATCATACTGACCTAACAGCTAAGCTTATCATTCACCTCACCATCGTCTGCGTCGCCGGTTCCTTTTCACTTTGTTACACAAGATATTCAAGTATTTAAACAAACTAACGAGTTGCAGAGCGCAAGCCACAACTAATTCAACCTTCGGCGTCTTCATGTACACACGGCAGCACGTCAGACTACTACACTTTGACCTTGAGCGCTTTGAAAGTTGAACGGAGA
>CAWUPE010001141.1:0-24356 GCA_963924145.1 Pyrausta purpuralis | reverse complement strand
TTCAATCTAAGCTTTAAAACGACAAATATTCAGTGACTAAGGTAGGTGAAAACGCTAAAATTATTGCAAACAGAATCCATATTGCGATGTTTTTCAAGTGAAACAGGTCCGATCTACACAAACGATGTGTCAAAAGATACAACCCGTAAAAAGTTAGTCGAATTTTACACTTTTTCGGTCACCGTGAAAACTTTTGTCTTGATATTAACCGACTTTATATTGACCGTTGCGTAGAACCTGTTGCGTTGACTACACGTTTGTGTAAATCGGACCTGTTGCACTTCAAAAACATCGCAATATGGATTCTGTTTGCAATAATTGTAGTGTTTTCACCTACTTTAGACACTGAATATTTGTCGTTTTAAAGCTTAGTTTGAAATGTTTTAGTTTGTCGTTTCTGTTCAAATATATCATCTTTTAGCATACTTTTCGATCAAACTAGTTCAAAAGAGTGTTTGTGCGCACGTGTCGTTGTTAAAGTAGGTACTATTTTGCGTAATTTTAAAAGATACATGCCATACAATGTTAGTCGAATTTACACTTTTTCGGTCACCGTGAAATATTTTGTCTTGATATTAACCGACTTTATATTGTCCGTCGCGTCGAGCCCGTTGCGTAGACACCTCGATTGTGTAGATCGAAACTGATGCACTTTAAAAACATTGCAATGTGGATTCTGTTTGCAACAATTTTAGCGTTTTTAACTACTTAAGACTCTGAATATTTGTCGTTTTAAAGCTCAGTTTGAAATGTTTTAGTTTGTCGTTTCTGTTCAAATGGATCATCTTTTAGCATACTTTTCGATCATATAAGCTCACCGGAGTGTTTTTGCGCACACTTCGATGTTCTAGTAGGTACTCTTAGCGATATTTCAAAAGATACAACCCGTAAAAAGTTAGTCGAATTTTACACTTTTTCGGTCACCGTGAAAATTTTGTCTTGATATTAACCGACTTTATATTGACCGTTGCGTCGAACCCGTTGCGTTGACTACACGTTTGTTTAGATCGGACCTGTTGCACTTCAAAAACATCGCAATATGGATTCTGTTTGCAATAATTTTAGTGTTTTCATCTACTTTAGACACTGAATTTTTGTCGTTTTAAAGCTTAGTTTGAAATGTTTTAGTTTGTCGTTTCTGTTCAAATCGATCATCTTTTAGCATACTTTTCGATCATACTGGCTCACGAGAGTGTTTGTGCGCACGTGTCGCTGTTGAAGTAGGTACTCTTTTGCGATATTTTCAAAGATACATCCATACAAAGTTAGTCGAATTTTACACTTTTTTCGGTTACCGTGAAATATTTTGTCTTGATATTAACCGACTTTATATTGATCGTCGCGTCGATGCCGTTGCGTAGACACCTCGTTTATGTTGAACGGACCTGTGGCATTTAAAAAACATTGCAATATGGATTCTGTTTGCAATAATTTTAGCGTTTTCACCTACTTTAGACACTGAATATTTGTCGTTTTGAAGCTCAGTTTGAAATGTTTTAGATTGTCGTTTCTGTTCAAATCGATCATCTTTTAGCATACTTTTCAATCATATTAGCTCACTGGAGTGTTTTTGCGCACACTTCGATGTTCTAGTAGGTACTCTTAGCGATATTTCAAAAGATACAACCCGTAAAAAGTTAGTCGAATTTTACACTTTTTCGGTCACCGTGAAAAATTTTGTCTTGATATTAACCGACTTTATATTGACCGTTGCGTCGAACCCGTTGCGTTGACTACACGTTTGTTTAGATCGGACCTGTTGCACTTCAAAAACATCGCAATATGGATTCTGTTTGCAATAATTTTAGTGTTTTCATCTACTTTAGACACTGAATTTTTGTCGTTTTAAAGCTTAGTTTGAAATGTTTTAGTTTGTCGTTTCTGTTCAAATCGATCATCTTTTAGCATACTTTTCGATCATACTGGCTCACGAGAGTGTTTGTGCGCACGTGTCGCTGTTGAAGTAGGTACTCTTTTGCGATATTTTCAAAGATACATCCCATACAAAGTTAGTCGAATTTTACACTTTTTCGGTTACCGTGAAATATTTTGTCTTGATATTAACCGACTTTATATTGACCGTCGCGTAGATGCCGTTGCGTAGACACCTCGTTTATGTTTACCGGAGCTGTGGCATTTTAAAAACATCGCAATATGGATTCTGTTTGTAATAATTTTAGTGTTTTCACCTACTTTAGATTCTGAATATTTGTCGTTTTGAAGCTCAGTTTGAAATGTTTTAGTTTGTCATTTCTGTTCGGATCGATCATCTTTTAGCATTTTTTCGATCATATTAGCTCACCGAAGTGGTTCTGCGCACGCTCCGCTGTTGAAGAATGTACTCTCTGCGTTATTTTAAAAGATACATGCCATACAATTTTAGTCGAATTTTACACTTTTTCGGTCACCGTGAAATATTTTGTCTTGATAATAACCGTTTTTATATTGACCGTCGCGTCGAGCCCGTTGCGTAGACACCTCGTTTGTGTAGATCGAACCTGTTTTACTTCTAAAACATCGCAATATGGATTCTGTTTGCAATAATTTTAGCGTTTTCACCTTCTTTAGACACTGAATATTTGTCGTTTTGAAGCTCAGTTTGAAATGTTTATGTTTGTCATTTCTGTTCGGATCGATCATCTTTTAGCATTTTTTCGATCATATTTGCTCACCGAAGTGTTTGTGCGCACGTTCCGCTGTTAAAGTAGGTATTCTCTGCGTAATTTTAAAAGATACATGCCATAAAATGTCAGTCGAATTATACACTTTTTCGGTCAACGTGAAATATTTTGTCTTGATATTAACCGACTTTATATTGACGGTCGCGTCGATGCCGTTGCGTAGTCACCTTTGATTATGTAGACAGGACCTGTGGCATTTTAAAAACTTCGCAATATGGATTCTGTTTGCAATAATTTTAGTGTTTTCACCTACTTTAGATACTGAATATTTGTCGTTTTGAAGCTCAGTTTGAAATGTTTAAGTTTGTCGTTTCTGTTCAAATCGATCATCTTTTAGCATACTTTTCTTTTTTATAAGCTTACCGAAGTGGTTCTTCGCACGCTCCGCTATTCAAGTAGTTACTTTTTTGCGATGTTTTAAAAGATACATCCCATACAAAGTTAGTCGACTTTTACACTTTTTCGGTCACCGTGAAATATTTTGTCTTGATATTAACCGACTTTATATTGACCGTCGCGTCGATGCCGTTGCGTAGACACCTCGTTTATGTAGAACGGCCCTGTGGCATTTTAAAAAACATTGCAATATGGATTCTGTTTGCAATAATTTTAGCGTTTTCACCTACTTTAGACACTGAATATTTGTCGTTTTGAAGCTCAGTTTGAAATGTTTAAGTTTGACGTTTCTGTTCAAATCGATCATCTTTTAGCATACATTTCAATCATATTAGCTCACTGGAGTGTTTTTGCGCACGCTCCGCTATTCAAGAAGTTACTCTTTTGCGATGTTTTAAAAGATACATCCCATACAAAGTTAGTCGAATTTTACACTTTTTCGGTCACCGTGAAATATTTTGTCTTGATATTAACCGACTTTATATTGACCGTCGCGTCGATGCCGTTGCGTAGACACCTCGTTTATGTAGAACGGACCTGTGGCATTCAAAAAACATTGCAATATGGATTCTGTTTGCAATAATTTTAGCGTTTTCACCTACTTTAGACACTGAATATTTGTAGTTTTAAAGCTCAGTTTGAAATGTTTTAGTTTGTCGTTTCTGTTCAAATCGATCATCTTTTAGCATACTTTTCGATCATATTAGCTCACCGGAGTATTTTTGCGCACATTTTGCTGTTCTAGTAGGTACTCTTTTGCGATATTTTAAAAGATACAACCCGTAAAAAGTTAGTCGAATTTTACACTTTTTCGGTCACCGTGAAAAATTTTGTCTTGATATTAACCGACTTTATATTGACCGTTGCGTCGAACCCGTTGCGTTGACTACACGTTTGTGTAGATCGGACCTGTTGCACTTCAAAAACATCGCAATATGGATTCTGTTTGCAATAATTTTAGTGTTTTCATCTACTTTAGACACTGAATTTTTGTCGTTTTAAAGCTTAGTTTGAAATGTTTTAGTTTGTCGTTTCTGTTCAAATCGATCATCTTTTAGCATACTTTTCGATCATACTAGCTCACAAGAACGTTTAAGCGCACGTGTCGCTGTGAAAGTAGGTACTCTTTTGCGATATTTTAAAAGATACATCCCATACAAAGTTAGCCAAATTTTACACTTTTTCGGTCACCGTGAAATATTTTGTCTTGGTATTAACCGACTTTAAATTGACCGTCGCGTCGAGCCTGTTGCGTAGACACCTCAATTGTGTAGATAAAAATAATTGCACTTTAAAAAAAATCGCAATCTGGATTCTGTTTGCAATAATTTTTGCGTTTTTACCTACTTTAGACACTGAATATTTGTCGTTTTAAAGCTCAGTTTGAAATGTTTTAGTTTGTCGTTTCTGTTCAAATCGATCATCTTTTAGCATACTTTTCGATCATACTAGCTCACCAGAGTGTTTGTGCGCACGTGTCACTGTTGAAGTAGGTACTCTTTTGCGATATTTTAAAAGATACATCCCATACAACGTTAGTCGAATTTTACACTTTTTCGGTCACCGTGAAATATTTTGTCTTGATATTAACCGAGTTTATATTGACCGTCGCGTCGACGCCGTTGCGTAGACACCTAGTTTGTGTAAATTGGACCTGTTGCACTTCAAAAACATCGCAATATGGATTCTGTTTGCAATAATTTTAGCGTTTTTAACTACTTTAGACACTGAATATTTGTCGTTTTAAAGCTCAGTTTAAAATGTTTTAGTTTGTCGTTTCTGTTCAAATCGATCATCTTTTAGCATACTTTTCGATCATATTAGCTCATTGGAGTGTTTTTCGCACACTTTGCTGTTCTAGTAGGTACTCTTTTGCGATATTTCAAAAGATACAACCCGTAAAATGTTAGTCGAATTTTACACTTTTTCGGTCATCGTGAGAAATTTTGTCTTGATATTAACCGACTTTATATTGACCGTCATTTTGAGCCCGTTGCGTAGACACCTCGTTTGTTTAGGTCAAACCTGTTTCACTTCAAAAACATCGCAATATGGATTCTGTTTGCAATAATTTTAGCGTTTTAACCTACTTAAGACACTGAATATTTAATGTTTTGAAGCTCAGTTGGAAATGTTTTAGTTTGTCGTTTCTGTTCAAATCGATCATCTTTGAGCATACTTTCTGATCACATTAGCTCACCGAAGTGGTTTTGCGCACGCTACGCTATTGAAGAAGGTACTCTCCTGCGTAATTTTATAAGATACTTGCTATACAAAGTTAGTCGAATTGTACACTTTTTCGGTCACCGTAAAATATTTTGTCTTGATATTAACCGACTTTATATTGACCGTTGCATCGAGCCCGTTGCGTAGACTACTCGCTTGTGTAGATCGGACCTGTTTCACTTCAAAAACATCACAATATGGATTCTGTTTGCAATAATTTTAGCGTTTTCACCTACTTTAGACACTGAATATTTGTCGTTTTAAAGCTTAGTTTGAAATGTTTTAGTTTGTCGCTTCTGTTCAAATCGATCATCTTTTTGCATACTTTTCGATCATACTAGCTCACGAGAGTGTTTGTGCGCACGTGTCGCTGTTGAAGTAGGAACTCTTTTGCGATATTTTAAAAGATACATTCCATACAAAGTTAGTCGAATTCTACACTTTTTCGGTCACCGTGAAATATTTTGTCTTGATATTAACCGACTTTATATTGACCGTCGCGTCGAGCCCGTTGCGTAGACACCTCGATTGTGTAGATCGGAACTGTTGCACTTTAAAACCATCGCAATCTGGATTCTGTTTGCAATAATTTTTGCGTTTTTACCTACTTTCGACACTGAATATTTGTCGTTTTAAAGCTCAGTTTGAAATGTTTTAGTTTGTCGTTTCTGTTCAAATCGATCATCTTTTAGCATACTTTTCGATCATACTAGCTCACGAGAGTGTTTGTGCGCACGTGTCGCTGTTGAAATAGGTACTCTTTTGCGATATTTTAAAAGATACATCCCATACAAAGTTAGTCGAATTTTACACTTTTTCGGTCACCGTGAAATATTTTGTCTTGATATTAACCGACTTTATATTGACCGTCGCGTCGAGCCCGTTGCGTAGACACCTCAATTGTGTAGATCGGAACAATTTCACTTCAAAAACATCGCAATCTGGATTCTGTTTGCAATAATTTTAGCGTTTTTACCTACTTTAGACACTGAATATTTGTCGTTTTAAAGCACAGTTTGAAATAATTTAGTTTGTCATTTCTGTTTAAATCGATCATCTTTTAGCAAACTTTTCGATCATATTTGCTCACCGAAGTGGTTTTGCTTACGCTCCGCTGTTAAAGTAGGTACTCTTTTGCGATATTTTAAAAAATACATCCCGTACAAAGTTATTCGAATTTTACACTTTTTCGGTCACCGTAAAATATTTTGTCTTGATATTAACCGACTTTATATTGACCGTCGCGTCGAGCCCGTTGCGTAGACACCTCAATTGTGTAGATCGGAACAATTGCCCTTCAAAACCATCGCAATCTGGATTCTGTTTGCAATAATTTTGACGTTTTCACCTACTTTAGACACTGAATATTTGTCGTTTTGAAGCTCAGTTTGAAATGTTTTAGTTTGTCGTTTCTGTTCAAATCGATCATCTTTTAGCATAATTTTCGATCATATTAGTTCACTGGAGTGTTTTTGCGCACGTGTCGCTGTTGAAATAGGTACTCTTTTGCGATGTTTTAAAAGATACATCCCATAAAAAGTTAGTCGAATTTTACACTTTTTCGGTCACCGTGAAATATTTTGTCTTGATATTAACCGACTTTATATTGACCGTCGCGTCGAGCCCGTTGCGTAGTCACCTCGATTGTGTAGATCGAAACTGTTGCACTTCAAAACCATCGCAATCTGGATTCTGTTTGCAATAATTTTAGCGTTTTTACCTACTTTCGACAACGAATATATGTCGTTTTAAAGCTCAGTTTGAAATGTTTTAGTTTGTCGTTTCTGTTCAAATCGATCATCTTTTAGCATACTTTTCGATCATACTAGCTCACTAGAGTGTTTGTGCGCACGTGTCGCTGTTCTAACAGGTACTCTTTTGCGATATTTTAAAAGATACATCCCATACAAATTTAGTCGAATTTTACACTTTTTCGGTCACCGTGAAATATTTTGTCTTTATATTAACTGACTTTATATTGACCTTCGCATCGAGCCCGTTGCGTAAACACCTCGTTTCTGTAGATCGAACTTGTTCCACTTTAAAAACATCGCAATATGGATTCTGTTTGCAATAATTTTAGCGTTTTTAACTACTTTAGACTCTGAATATGTGTCGTTTTAAAGCTCAGTTTGAAATGTTTTAGTTTGTCGTTTCTGTTCAAATCGATCATCTTTTAGCATACTTTTCGATCATACTAGCTCACGAGAGTGTTTGTGCGCACGTGTCGCTGTTAAAATAGGTACTCTTTTGCGATATTTTAAAAGATACAACCCGTAAAAAGTTAGTCGAATTTTACACTTTTTCGGTCACCGTGAAATATTTTGTCTTGATATTAACCGACTTTATATTGACCGTCGCGTCGAGCCCGTTGCGTAGACACCTCAATTGTGTAAATCGGAAGAATTGCAATTCAAAAACATCGCAATCTGGATTCTGTTTGCAATAATTTTAGCGTTTTCACCTACTTTAGACACTGAATATATGTCGTTTTAAAGCTCAGTTTGAAATGTTTTAGTTTGTCGTTTCTGTTCAAATCGATCATCTGTTAGCATACTTTTCGATCACATTAGCTCAGCGGAGTGTTTGTGCGTACGCTTTGCTGTTCTAAAAGGTACTCTTTTGCGATATTTTAAAAGATACATCCCATACAAAATAAGTCGAATTTGACACTTTTTCGGTCACCGTGAAATATTTTGTCTTGATATTAACCGACTTTATATTGACCGTCGCGTCTAACCCGTTGCGTAGACACCTCGATTGTGTAGATCGGAACTGTTGCACTTCAAAACCATCGCAATCTGGATTCTGTTTGCAATAATTTTAGCGTTTTTACCTACTTTCGACACTGAATATATGTCGTTTTAAAGCTCAGTTTGAAATGTTTTAGTTTGTCATTTCTGTTCAAATCGATCATCTTTTAGCATACTTTTCGATTATACTAGCTCACCAGAGTGTTTGTGCGCACGTGTCGCTTTTGAAATAGGTACTCTTTTGCGATATTTTAAAAGATACATCCCATACAAAGTTAGTCGAATTTTACACTTTTTCGGTCACCGTGAAATATTTTGTCTTGATATTAACCGACTTTATATTGACCGTCGCGTCGAGCCCGTTGCGTAGACACCTCAATTGTGTAAATCGGAAGAATTGCAATTCAAAAACATCGCAATCTGGATTCTGTTTGCAATAATTTTTGCGTCTTTACCTACTTTAGACACTGAATATTTGTCGTTTTAAAGCTCAGTTTGAAATGTTTTAGTTTGTCGTTTCTGTTTAAATCGATCATCTTTTAGCATACTTTTCGATGATACTAGCTCACGAGAGTGTTTAAGCGCACGTGTCGCTGTTGAAATAGGTACTCTTTTGCGATATTTTAAAAGATACATCCCATACAAAGTTAGTCGAATTTTACACTTTTTCGGTCACCGTGAAATATTTTGTCTTGATATTAACCGACTTTATATTGACCGTCGCGTCGAGCCCGTTGCGTAGACACCTCAATTGTGTAGATCGGAACAATTGCACTTCAAAAACATTGCAATATGGATTCTGTTTGCAATAATTTTAGCGTTTTTTCCTACTTTAGACACTGAATATTTGTCGTTTTAAAGCTCAGTTTGAAATAATTTAGTTTGTCATTTCTGTTTAAATCGATCATCTTTTAGCAAACTTTTCGATCATATTTGCTCACCGAAGTGGTTTTGCGTACGCTCCGCTGTTAAAGTAGGTACTCTTTTGCGATATTTTAAAAAATACATCCCGTACAAAGTTATTCGAATTTTACACTTTTTCGGTCACCTTAAAATATTTTGTCTTGATATTAACCGACTTTATATTGACCGTCGCGTCGAGCCCGTTGCGTAGACACCTCGATTGTGTAGATCGGAACTGTTGCACTTCAAAACCATCGCAATCTGGATTCTGTTTGCAATAATTTTAGCGTTTTTACCTACTTTCGACACTGAATATATGTCGTTTTAAAGCTCAGTTTGAAATGTTTTAGTTTGTCATTTCTGTTCAAATCGATCATCTTTTAGCATACTTTTCGATTATACTAGCTCACCAGAGTGTTTGTGCGCACGTGTCGCTGTTGAAATAGGTACTCTTTTGCGATATTTTAAAAGATACATCCCATACAAAGTTAGTCGAATTTTACACTTTTTCGGTCACCGTGAAATATTTTGTCTTGATATTAACCGACTTTATATTGACCGTCGCGTCGAGCCCGTTGCGTTGACACCTCAATTGTGTAGATCGAAACAATTGCACTTCAAAAACATCGTAATCTGGATTCTGTTTGCAAATATTTTAGCGTTTTTACCTACTTTAGACACTGAATATTTGTCGTTTTAAAGCTCAGTTTGAAATGTTTTAGTTTGTCGTTTCTGTTCAAATCGATCATCTTTTAGCATACTTTTCGATCATACTAGCTCACCAAAGTGTTTGTGCGCACGTGTCGCTGTTGAAGTAGGTACTCTTTTGCGATATTTGAAAAGACACATCCCATACAAAGTTAGTCGAATTTTACACTTTTTCGGTCACTGTGAAATATTTTGTATTGATATTAACCGACTTTACATTGACCGTCGCGTTGAGGCCGTTGCATAGACACCTAGATTGTGTAGACCGGAACTGTCGCACTTTCAAAAAATCGCAATATGGATTCTGTTTGCAATAATTTAAGCGTTTTTAACTACTTTAGACACTGAATATGTGTCGTTTTAAAGCTCAGTTTGAAATGTTTTAGTTTGTCGTTTCTGTTCAAATCGATCATCTTTTAGCATACTTTTCGATCATATTAGCTCATTGGAGTGTTTTTGCGCACACTTCGATGTTCTAGTAGGTACTTTTTGCGATATTTCAAAAGATACAACCCGTAAAATGTTAGTCTGATACATCCCATACAAAGTTAGTCGAATTTTACACTTTTTCGGTCACCGTGAAATATTTTGTCTTGATATTAACCGACTTTATATTGACCGTCGCGTAGAGCCCGTTGCGTTGACTACTCGCGTGTGTAGATCAGACCTGTTGCACTTCAAAAACATCGCAATATGGATTCTGTTTGCAATAATTTTAGCGTTTTCACCTACTTTAGACACTGAATATTTGTCGTTTTAAAGCTTAGTTTGAAATGTTTTAGTTTGTCGTTTCTGTTCAAATCGATTATCTTTTTGCAAACTTTTCGATGATACTAGCTCACAAGAGTGTTTGTGCGCACGTGTCGCTGTTGAAATAGGTACTTTTTTGCGATATTTTAAAAGATACATCCCATACAAAGTTAGTCGAATTTTACACTTTTTCGGTCACCGTGAAATATTTTGTCTTTATATTAACCGACTTTATATTGACCGTCGCGTCGAGCACGTTGCGTAGACACCTCGTTTGTTTAGGTCAAACCTGTTTCACTTCAAAAACATCGCAATATGGATTCTGTTTGCAATAATTTGAGCGTTTTAACCTACTTAAGACACTGAATATTTAACGTTTTGAAGCTCAGTTGGAAATGTTTTAGTTTGTCGTTTCTGTTCAAATCGATCATCTTTTAGCATACTTTTCGATCAAACTAGCTCACCAAAGTGTTTGTGCGCACGTGTCGCTGTAGAAGTAGGTACTATTTTGCGATATTTGAAAAGACACATCCCATACAAAGTTAGTCGAATTTTACACTTTTTCGGTCACTGTGAAATATTTTGTATTGATATTAACCGACTTTATATTGACCGTCGCGTCGAGCCCGTTGCGTAGACACCTCAATTGTGTAGATCGGAACAATTGCACTTTAACACCATCGCAATCTAGATTCTGTTTGCAATAATTTGAGCGTTTTAACCTACTTAAGACACTGAATATTTAACGTTTTGAAGCTCAGTTGGAAATGTTTTAGTTTGTCGTTTCTGTTCAAATCGATTATCTTTTTGCAAACTTTTCGATCACATTAGCTCAGCGGAGTGTTTGTGCGCACGTTTCGCTGTTTTAAAAGGCACCCTTTTGCGATATTTTAAAAGATACATCCCATACAAAGTAAGTCGAATTTGACACTTTTTCGGTCACCGTGAAATATTATGTCTTGATATTAACCGACTTTATATTGACCGTCGCGTCGAGCCCGTTGCGTAGACTACTCGCGTGTGTAGATCGGACCTGTTGCACTTCAAAAACATCACAATATGGATTCTGTTTGCAATAATTTTAGCGTTTTTAACTACTTTAGACACTGAATATGTGTCGTTTTAAAGCTCAGTTTGAAATGTTTTAGTTTGTCGTTTCTGTTCAAATCGATCATCTTTTTGCATACTTTTCGATCATATTAGCTCATTGGAGTGTTTTTGCGCACACTTCGATGTTCTAGTAGGTACTCTTTTGCGATATTTCAAAAGATACAACCCGTAAAATGTTAGTCGAATTTTACACTTTTTCGGTCACCGTGAGAAATTTTGTCTTGATATTAACCGACTTTATATTGACCGTCACTTCAAGGCCGTTGCGTAGACACCCCGTTTGTTTAGGTCGAACCAGTTTCACTTCAAAAACATCGCAATATGGATTCTGTTTGCAATAATTTTAGCGTTTTAACCTACTTAAGACACTGAATATTTAACGTTTTGAAGCTCAGTTGGAAATGTTTTAGTTTGTCGTTTCTGTTTAAATCGATCATCTTTTAGCATACTTTTTGATCACATTAGCTCAGCGAAGTATTTGTGCGCACGCTTCGCTGTTCTAAAAGGTACTCTTTTGCGATATTTTAAAAGATACATCCCATACAAAGTAAGTCGAATTTGACACTTTTTCGGTCACCGTGAAATATTTTGTCTTGATATTAACCGACTTTATATTGACCGTCGCGTCGAGCCCGTTGCGTAGACACCTCAATTGTGTAAATCGGAACAATTGCAATTCAAAAACATCGCAATCTGGATTCTGTTTGCAATAATTTTAGCGTCTTTACCTACTTTAGACACTGAATATTTGTCGTTTTAAAGCTCAGTTTGAAATGTTTTAGTTTGTCGTTTCTGTTCAAAACGATCATCTTTGAGCATACTTTTCGATCACATTAGCTCACCGAAGTGGTTCTGCGTGCGTTTCGCTGTTAAAGTAGGTATTCTCTGCGTAATTTTAAAAGATACATGCCATACAATGTTAGTCGAATTTTACACTTTTTCGGTCACCGTGAAATATTTTGTCTTGATATTAACCGACTTTATATTGACCGTCGCGTCGAGCCCGTTGCGTAGACACCACATTTGTGTAAATCGGAACAATTGCAATTCAAAAACATCGCAATCTGGATTCTGTTTGCAATAATTTTAGCGTCTTTACCTACTTTAGACACTGAATATTTGTCGTTTTAAAGCTCAGTTTGAAATGTTTTAGTTTGTCGTTTCTGTTCAAAACGATCATCTTTTATCATACTTTTCGATCACATTAGCTCACCTAAGTGGTTCTGCGTGCGTTTCGCTGTTAAAGTAGGTATTCTCTGCGTAATTTTAAAAGATACATGCCATACAATGTTAGTCGAATTTTACACTTTTTCGGTCACCGTGAAATATTTTGTCTTGATATTAACCGACTTTATATTGACCGTCGCGTCGAACTCGTTGCGTAGACTATTTGTTTGTGTAGATCGGACCTGTTGCACTTCAAAAAAATCGCAATATGGATTCTGTTTGTAATAATTTTAGAGTTTTTAACTACTTTAGACACTGAATATTGTTGAAATATGTACTTTTTTGCGATATTTTAAAAGATACATCCCATACAAATTTAGTCGAATTTTACACTTTTTCGGTCACCGTGAAATATTTTATCTTGATATTAACCGACTTTATATTGACCGTCGCGTCGAGCCCGTTGCGTAGACACCTCAATTGTGTAAATCGGAACAATTGCAATTCAAAAACATCGCAATCTGGATTCTGTTTGCAATAATTTTAGCGTCTTTACCTACTTTATACACTGAATATTTGTCGTTTTAAAGCTCAGTTTGAAATAATTAAGATTGTCGTTTCTGTTTAAAACGATCATCTTTTAGCATATTTTTCGATCACATTAGCTCACCGAAGTGGTTCTGCGTGCGTTTCCCTGTTTAAGTAGGTATTCTCTGCGTAATTTTAAAAGATACATGCCATACAATGTTAGTCGAATTTTACACTTTTTCGGTCACCGTGAAATATTTTGTCTTGATATTAACCGACTTTATATTGACCGTCGCGTCGAGCCCGTTGCGTAGACACCTCAATTGTATAAATCGGAACAATTGCAATTCAAAAACATCGCAATCTGGATTCTGTTTGCAATAATTTTAGCGTCTTTACCTACTTTAGACACTGAATATTTGTCGTTTTAAAGCTCAGTTTGAAATGTTTTAGTTTGTCGTTTCTGTTCAAATCGATCATCTTTTAGCATACTTTTCGATCACATTAGCTCAACGAAGTGGTTCTGCGTGCGTTTCGCTGTTAAAGTAGGTATTCTCTGCGTAATTTTAAAAGATACATGCCGTATAAAGTTATTTGAATTTTACACTTTTTTGGTCACCGTGAAATATTTTGTCTTGATATTTACCGACTTTATATTGACCGTCGCGTCGAGCCCGTTGCGTAGACACCTCATTTGTGTAAATCGGAACAATTGCAATTCAAAAACATCGCAATCTGGATTCTGTTTGCAATAATTTTAGCGTCTTTACCTACTTTAGACACTGAATATTTGTCGTTTTAAAGCTCAGTTTGAAATGTTTTAGTTTGTCGTTTCTGTTCAAAACGATCATCTTTGAGCATACTTTTCGATCACATTAGCTCACCGAAGTTGTTCTGCGTGCGTTTCGCTGTTAAAGTAGGTATTCTCTGCGTAATTTTAAAAGATACATGCCATACAATGTAAGTCGAATTATACACTTTTTCGGTCACCGTGAAATATTTTGTCTTGATATTAACCGACTTTATATTGACCGTCGCGTCGAGCCCGTTGCGTAGACACCTCATTTGCGTAAATTGGAACAATTGCAATTTAAAAAACATCGCAATCTGGATTCTGTTTGCAATAATTTTAGCGTCTTTACCTACTTTAGACACTGAATATTTGTCGTTTTAAAGCTCAGTTTGAAATGTTTTAGTTTGTCGTTTCTGTTCAAAACGATCATCTTTGAGCATAATTTTCGATCACATTAGCTCACTGAAGTGGTTCTGCGTGCGTTTCGCTGTTAAAGTAGGTATTCTCTGCGTAATTTTAAAAGATACATGCCATACAATGTTAGTCGAATTTTACACTTTTTCGGTCACCGTGAAATATTTTGTCTTGATATTAACCGACTTTATATTGACCGTCGCGTCGAACCCGTTGCGTAGACTATTTGTTTGTGTAGATCGGACCTGTTGCACTTCAAAAAAATCGCAATATGGATTCTGTTTGTAATAATTTTAGAGTTTTTAACTACTTTAGACACTGAATATTGTTAAAATATGTAATTTTTTGCGATATTTTAAAAGATACATCCCATACAAATTTAGTCGAATTTTACACTTTTTCGGTCACCGTGAAATATTTTGTCTTGATATTAACCGACTTTATATTGACCGTCGCGTCGAGCCCGTTGCGTAGACACCTCAAGTGTGTAAATCATAACAATTGCAATTAAAAAACATCGCAATCTGGATTCTGTTTGCAATAATTTTAGCGTCTTTACCTACTTTAGACACTGAATATTTGTCGTTTTAAAGCTCAGTTTGAAATGTTTTAGATTGTCGTTTCTGTTCAAAACGATCATCTTTTAGCATATTTTTCGATCACATTAGCTCACCGAAGTGGTTCTGCGTGCGTTTCCCTGTTTAAGTAGGTATTCTCTGCGTAATTTTAAAAGATACATGCCATACAATGTTAGTCGAATTTTACACTTTTTCGGTCACCGTGAAATATTTTGTCTTGATATTAACCGACTTTATATTGACCGTCGCGTCGAGCCCGTTGCGTAGACACCTCAATTGTATAAATTGGAACAATTGAAATTCAAAAACATCGCAATCTGGATTCTGTTTGCAATAATTTTAGCGTCTTTACCTACTTTAGACACTGAATATTTGTCGTTTTAAAGCTCAGTTTGAAATGTTTTAGTTTGTCGTTTCTGTTCAAATCGATCATCTGTTAGCATACTTTTCGATCACATTCGCTCAGCGGAGTGTTTGTGCGTACGCTTTGCTGTTCTAAAAGGTACTCTTTTGCGATATTTTAAAAGATACATCCCATACAAAGTAAGTCGAATTTGACACTTTTTCGGTCACCGTAAAATATTTTGTCTTGATATTAACCGACTTTATATTGACCGTCGCGTCGAGCCCGTTGCGTAGACAACTCATTTGTGTAAATTGGAACAATTGCAATTCAAAAACATCGCAATCTGGATTCTGTTTGCAATAATTTTAGCGTCTTTACCTACTTTAGACACTGAATATTTGTCGTTTTAAAGCTCAGTTTGAAATGTTTTAGTTTGTCGTTTCTGTTCAAATCGATCATCTGTTAGCATACTTTTCGATCATATTAGCTCACCGGAGTGTTTTTGCGCACGCTTTGCTGTTCTAGTAGGTACTGTTTTGCGATATTTTAAAAGATACATCCTATACAAAGTTAGTCGAATTTTATTCTTTTTCGGTTACCGTGAAATATTTTGTCTTGATATTAACCGACTTTATATTGACCGTCGCGTCGAGCCCGTTGCGAAGACACCTCATTTGTGTAAATTGGAACAATTGCAATTCAAAAACATCGCAATCTGGATTCTGTTTGCAATAATTTTAGCGTCTTTACCTACTTTAGACACTGAATATTTATCGTTTTAAAGCTCAGTTTGAAATGTTTTAGATTGTCGTTTCTGTTCAAAACGATCATCTTTTAGCATACTTTTCGATCACATTAGCTCACCGAAGTGGTTCTGCGTGCGTTTCCCTGTTAAAGTAGGTATTCTCTGCGTAATTTTAAAAGATACATGCCATACAATGTTAGTCGAATTTTACACTTTTTCGGTCACCGTGAAATATTTTGTCTTGATATTAACCGACTTTATATTGACCGTCGCGTCGAACCCGTTGCGTAGACTATTCGTTTGTGTAGATCGGACCTGTTGCACTTCAAAAAAATCGCAATATGGATTCTGTTTGTAATAATTTTAGAGTTTTTAACTACTTTAGACACTGAATATTTGTCGTTTTAAAGCTCAGTTTGAAATGTTTTAGTTTGTCGTTTCTGTTCAAATCGATCATCTTTTAGCATATTTTTCGATTATATTAGCTCACCGAAGTGCTTTTGCGCACACTTCGCTGTTGAAATATGTACTTTTTTGCGATATTTTAAAAGATACATCCCATACAAAGTTAGTCGAATTTTACACTTTTTCGGTCACCGTGAAATATTTTGTCTTGATATTAACCGACTTTATATTGACCGTCGCGTCGAGCCCGTTGCGTTGACACCTCAATTGTGTAAATCGGAACAATTGCAATTCAAAAACATCGCAATCTGGATTCTGTTTGCAATAATTTTAGCATCTTTACCTACTTTAGACACTGAATATTTGTCGTTTTAAAGCTCAGTTTGAAATGTTCTAGATTGTCGTTTCTGTTCAAAACGATCATCTTTTAGCATACTTTTCGATTACATTAGCTCAACGAAGTGGTTCTGCGTGCGTTTCCCTGTTAAAGTAGGTATTCTCTGCGTAACTTTAAAAGATACATTCCATACAATGTTAGTCGAATTATACACTTTTTCGGTCACCGTGAAATATTTTGTCTTGATATTAACCGACTTTATATTGACCGTCGCGTCGAACCCGTTGCGTATACATCTCAATTGTGTAAATCGGAACAATTGCAATTCAAAAACATCGCAATCTGGATTCTGTTTGCAATAATTTTAGCGTCTTTACCTACTTTAGACACTGAATATTTGTCGTTTTAAAGCTCAGTTTGAAATATTTTAGTTTGTCGTTTCTGTTCAAATCGATCATCTTTTAGCATACTTTTCGATCACATTAGCTCAACGAAGTGGTTCTGCGTGCGTTTCCCTGTTTAAGTAGGTATTCTCTGCGTAATTTTAAAAGATACATGCCATACAATGTTAGTCGAATTTTACACTTTTTCGGTCACCGTGAAATATTTTGTCTTGATATTAACCGACTTTATATTGACCGTCGCGTCGAGCCCGTTGCGTAGACACCTCAATTGTATAAATCGGAACAATTGAAATTCAAAAACATCGCAATCTGGATTCTGTTTGCAATAATTTTAGCGTCTTTACCTACTTTAGACAATGAATATTTGTCGTTTTAAAGCTCAGTTTGAAATGTTTTAGTTTGTCGTTTCTGTTCAAATCGATCATCTGTTAGCATACTTTTCGATCACATTAGCTCAGCGGAGTGTTTGTGCGTACGCTTTGCTGTTCTAAAAGGTACTCTTTTGCGATATTTTAAAAGATACATCCCATACAAAGTAAGTCGAATTTGACACTTTTTCGGTCACCGTAAAATATTTTGTCTTGATATTAACCGACTTTATATTGACCGTCGCGTCTAACCCGTTGCGTAGTCTATTCGTTTGTGTAGATCGGACCTGTTGCACTTCAAAAAAATCGCAATATGGATTCTGTTTTTGATAATTTTAGAGTTTTTAACTACTTTAGACACTGAATATTTGTCGTTTTAAAGCTCAGTTTGAAATGTTTTAGTTTGTCGTTTCTGTTCAAATCGATCATCTTTTAGCATACTTTTCGATCACATTAGCTCACCGAAGTGGTTCTGCGTGCGTTTCGCTGTTAAAAGAGTATTCTCTGCGTAATTTTAAAAGATACATGCCATACAATGTTAGTCGAATTATACACTTTTTCGGTCACCGTGAAATATTTTGTCTTGATATTAACCGACTTTATATTGACCGTCGCGTCGAGCCCGTTGCGTAGACACCTCATTTGTGTAAATTGGAACAATTGCAATTCAAAAACATCGCAATCTGGATTCTGTTTGCAATAATTTTAGCGTCTTTACCTACTTTAGACACTGAATATTTGTCGTTTTAAAGCTCAGTTTGAAATGTTTTAGTTTGTCGTTTCTGTTCAAATCGATCATCTGTTAGCATACTTTTCGATCATATTAGCTCACCGGAGTGTTTTTGCGCACGCTTTGCTGTTCTAGTAGGTACTGTTTTGCGATATTTTAAAAGATACATCCTATACAAAGTTAGTCGAATTTTATTCTTTTTCGGTTACCGTGAAATATTTTGTCTTGATATTAACCGACTTTATATTGACCGTCGCGTCGAGCCCGTTGCGAAGACACCTCATTTGTGTAATTTGGAACAATTGCAATTCAAAAACATCGCAATCTGGATTCTGTTTGCAATAATTTTAGCGTCTTTACCTACTTTAGACACTGAATATTTGTCGTTTTAAAGCTCAGTTTGAAATGTTTTAGATTGTCGTTTCTGTTCAAAACTATCATCTTTTAGCATACTTTTCGATCACATTAGCTCACCGAAGTGGTTCTGCGTGCGTTTCCCTGTTAAAGTAGGTATTCTCTGCGTAATTTTAAAAGATACATGCCATACAATGTTAGTCGAATTTTACACTTTTTCGGTCACCGTGAAATATTTTGTCTTGATATTAACCGACTTTATATTGACCGTCGCGTCGAACCCGTTGCGTAGACTATTCGTTTGTGTAGATCGGACCTGTTGCACTTCAAAAAAATCGCAATATGGATTCTGTTTGTAATAATTTTAGAGTTTTTAACTACTTTAGACACTGAATATTTGTCGTTTTAAAGCTCAGTTTGAAATGTTTTAGTTTGTCGTTTCTGTTCAAATCGATCATCTTTTAGCATATTTTTCGATTATATTAGCTCACCGAAGTGCTTTTGCGCACACTTCGCTGTTGAAATATGTACTTTTTTGCGATATTTTAAAAGATACATCCCATACAAAGTTAGTCGAATTTTACACTTTTTCGGTCACCGTGAAATATTTTGTCTTGATATTAACCGACTTTATATTGACCGTCGCGTCGAACCCGTTGCGTAGACACCTCAATTGTGTAAATCGGAACAATTGCAATTCAAAAACATCGCAAACTGGATTCTGTTTGCAATAATTTTAGCATCTTTACCTACTTTAGACACTGAATATTTGTCGTTTTAAAGCTCAGTTTGAAATGTTCTAGATTGTCGTTTCTGTTCAAAACGATCATCTTTTAGCATACTTTTCGATCACATTAGCTCAACGAAGTGGTTCTGCGTGCGTTTCCCTGTTAAAGTAGGTATTCTCTGCGTAACTTTAAAAGATACATCCCATACAATGTTAGTCGAATTATACACTTTTTCGGTCACCGTGAAATATTTTGTCTTGATATTAACCGACTTTATATTGACCGTCGCGTCGAACCCGTTGCGTATACATCTCAATTGTGTAAATCGGAACAATTGCAATTCAAAAACATCGCAATCTGGATTCTGTTTGTAATAATTTTAGAGGTTTTTACTACTTTAGACACTGAATATTTGTCGTTTTAAAGCTCAGTTTGAAATGTTTTAGTTTGTCGTTTCTGTTCAAATCGATCATCTTTTAGCATATTTTTCGATTATTTTAGCTAACCGGAGTGTTTTTGCGCACACTTCGTTGTTGAAATAGGTATTTTTTGCGATATTTTAAAAGATACATCCCATACAAAGTTAGTCGAATTTTACACTTTTTCGGTCACCGTGAAATATTTTGTCTTGATATTAACCGACTTTATATTGACCGTCGCGTCGAACCCGTTGCGTAGACTATTTGATTGTGTAGATCGGACCTGTTGCACTTCAAAAACATCGCAATATGGATTCTGTTTGTAATAATTTTAGAGTTTTTTACTACTTTAGACACTGAATATTTGTCGTTTTAAAGCTCAGTTTGAAATGTTTTAGTTTTTCGTTTCTGTTCAAATCGATCATCTTTTAGAATATTTTTCGATCATATTAGCTCACCAGAGTGCTTTTGCAAACACTTCGCTGTTGAAATAGGTACTTTTTTGTGATATTTTAAAAGATACATCCCATACAAAGTTAGTCGAATTTTACACTTTTTCGGTCACCGTGAAATATTTTGTCTTGATATTAACCGACTTTATATTGACCGTCGCGTCGAGCCCGTTGCGTAGACACCTCAATTGTGTAAATCGGAACAATTGCAATTCAAAAACATCGCAATCTGGATTCTGTTTGCAATAATTTTAGCGTCTTTACCTACTTAAGACACTGAATATTTGTCGTTTTAAAGCTCAGTTTGAAATGTTTTAGTTTGTCGTTTCTGTTCAAATCGATCATCTTTTAGCATACTTTTCGATCATATTAGCTCACCGGAGTGCTTTTGCGCACACTTCGCTGTTGAAATATGTACTTTTTTGCGATATTTTAAAAGATACATCCCATACAAAGTTAGTCGAATTTTACACTTTTTCGGTCACCGTGAAATATTTTGTCTTGATATTAACCGACTTTATATTGACCGTCGCGTCAAACCCGTTGCGTAGACTATTCGTTTGTGTAGATCGGACCTGTTGCACTTAAAAAAAATCGCAATATGGATTCTGTTTGTAATAATTTTAGAGTTTTTAACTACTTTAGACACTGAATATTTGTCGTTTTAAAGCTCAGTTTGAAATGTTTTAGTTTGTCGTTTCTGTTCGAATCGATCATCTTTTAGCATATTTTTGGATCATTTTAGCTCACCGGAGTGTTTTTGCGCACACTTCGTTGTTGAAATAGGTACTTTTTCGCGATATTTTAAAAGATACATCCCATACAAAGTTAGTCGAATTTTACACTTTTTCGGTCACCGTGAAATATTTTGTCTTGATATTAACCGACTTTATATTGACCGTCGCGTCGAACCCGTTGCGTAGACTATTCGATTGTATAGATCGGACCTGTTGCACTTCAAAAACATCGCAATATGGATTCTGTTTGTAATAATTTTAGAGGTTTTTACTACTTTAGACACTGAATATTTGTCGTTTTAAAGCTCAGTTTGAAATGTTTTAGTTTGTCGTTTCTGTTCAAATCGATCATCTTTTAGCATATTTTTCGATCATATTATCTCACCGGAGTGCTTTTGCGTACACTTCGCTGTTGAAATAGGTACTTTTTTGCGATATTTTAAAAGATACATCCTATACAAAGTTAGTCGAATTTTACACTTTTTCGGTCACCGTGAAATATTTTGTCTTGATATTAACCGACTTTATATTGACCGTCGCGTCGAGCCCGTTGCGTAGACACCTCAATTGTGTAAATCGGAACAATTGCAATTCAAAAACATCGCAATCTGGATTCTGTTTGCAATAATTTTAGCGTCTTTACCTACTTAAGACACTGAATATTTGTCGTTTTAAAGCTCAGTTTGAAATGTTTTAGTTTGTCGTTTCTGTTCAAATCGATCATCTTTTAGCATACTTTTCGATCATATTAGCTCACCGGAGTGCTTTTGCGCACACTTCGCTGTTGAAATATGTACTTTTTTGCGATATTTTAAAAGATACATCCCATACAAAGTTAGTCGAATTTTACACTTTTTCGGTCACCGTGAAATATTTTGTCTTGATATTAACCGACTTTATATTGACCGTCGCGTCAAACCCGTTGCGTAGACTATTCGTTTGTGTAGATCGGACCTGTTGCACTTAAAAAAAATCGCAATATGGATTCTGTTTGTCATAATTTTAGAGTTTTTAACTACTTTAGACACTGAATATTTGTCGTTTTAAAGCTCAGTTTGAAATGTTTTAGATTGTCGTTTCTGTTTAAAACTATCATCTTTTAGCATACTTTTCGATCACATTAGCTCACCGAAGTGGTTCTGCGTGCGTTTCCCTGTTAAAGTAGGTATTCTCTGCGTAATTTTAAAAGATACATGCCATACAATGTTAGTCGAATTTTACACTTTTTCGGTCACCGTGAAATATTTTGTCTTGATATTAACCGACTTTATATTGACCGTCGCGTCGAACCCGTTGCGTAGACTATTCGTTTGTGTAGATCGGACCTGTTGCACTTCAAAAAAATCGCATTATGGATTCTGTTTGTAATAATTTTAGAGTTTTTAACTACTTTAGACACTGAATATTTGTCGTTTTAAAGCTCAGTTTGAAATGTTTTAGTTTGTCGTTTCTGTTCAAATCGATCATCTTTTAGCATATTTTTCGATTATATTAGCTCACCGAAGTGCTTTTGCGCACACTTCGCTGTTGAAATATGTACTTTTTTGCGATATTTTAAAAGATACATCCCATACAAAGTTAGTCGAATTTTACACTTTTTCGGTCACCGTGAAATATTTTGTCTTGATATTAACCGACTTTATATTGACCGTCGCGTCGAACCCGTTGCGTAGACACCTCAATTGTGTAAATCGGAACAATTGAAATTCAAAAACATCGCAATCTGGATTCTGTTTGCAATAATTTTAGCATCTTTACCTACTTTAGACACTGAATATTTGTCGTTTTAAAGCTCAGTTTGAAATGTTCTAGATTGTCGTTTCTGTTCAAAACGATCATCTTTTAGCATACTTTTCGATCACATTAGCTCAACGAAGTGGTTCTGCGTGCGTTTCCCTGTTAAAGTAGGTATTCTCTGCGTAACTTTAAAAGATACATCCCATACAATGTTAGTCGAATTATACACTTTTTCGGTCACCGTGAAATATTTTGTCTTGATATTAACCGACTTTATATTGACCGTCGCGTCGAACCCGTTGCGTATACATCTCAATTGTGTAAATCGGAACAATTGCAATTCAAAAACATCGCAATCTGGATTCTGTTTGTAATAATTTTAGAGGTTTTTACTACTTTAGACACTGAATATTTGTCGTTTTAAAGCTCAGTTTGAAATGTTTTAGTTTGTCGTTTCTGTTCAAATCGATCATCTTTTAGCATATTTTTCGATTATTTTAGCTAACCGGAGTGTTTTTGCGCACACTTCGTTGTTGAAATAGGTATTTTTTGCGATATTTTAAAAGATACATCCCATACAAAGTTAGTCGAATTTTACACTTTTTCGGTCACCGTGAAATATTTTGTCTTGATATTAACCGACTTTATATTGACCGTCGCGTCGAACCCGTTGCGTAGACTATTTGATTGTGTAGATCGGACCTGTTGCACTTCAAAAACATCGCAATATGGATTCTGTTTGTAATAATTTTAGAGTTTTTTACTACTTTAGACACTGAATATTTGTCGTTTTAAAGCTCAGTTTGAAATGTTTTAGTTTTTCGTTTCTGTTCAAATCGATCATCTTTTAGAATATTTTTCGATCATATTAGCTCACCAGAGTGCTTTTGCAAACACTTCGCTGTTGAAATAGGTACTTTTTTTTGATATTTTAAAAGATACATCCCATACAAAGTTAGTCGAATTTTACACTTTTTCGGTCACCGTGAAATATTTTGTCTTGATATTAACCGACTTTATATTGACCGTCGCGTCGAGCCCGTTGCGTAGACACCTCAATTGTGTTAATCGGAACAATTGCAATTCAAAAACATCGCAATCTGGATTCTGTTTGCAATAATTTTAGCGTCTTTACCTACTTAAGACACTGAATATTTGTCGTTTTAAAGCTCAGTTTGAAATGTTTTAGTTTGTCGTTTCTGTTCAAATCGATCATCTTTTAGCATACTTTTCGATCATATTAGCTCACCGGAGTGCTTTTGCGCACACTTCGCTGTTGAAATATGTACTTTTTTGCGATATTTTAAAAGATACATCCCATACAAAGTTAGTCGAATTTTACACTTTTTCGGTCACCGTGAAATATTTTGTCTTGATATTAACCGACTTTATATTGACCGTCGCGTCAAACCCGTTGCGTAGACTATTCGTTTGTGTAGATCGGACCTGTTGCACTTAAAAAAAATCGCAATATGGATTCTGTTTGTAATAATTTTAGAGTTTTTAACTACTTTAGACACTGAATATTTGTCGTTTTAAAGCTCAGTTTGAAATGTTTTAGTTTGTCGTTTCTGTTCGAATCGATCA